>CM051272.1:55673981-55681481 GCA_027921565.1 Artemia sinica
AAAATATGTTTTAAGATTGAAGGAAACAAGGACTGTGTAAAATATCAAGGTCAGCATGACCCACTCCAAGAGATAAGGTATTACAAGCAATACCTATATAATCCTAAAAGCATAGAATATACCGTGAAAAGAAAAGAAATAATACTTGAAAGAATAAAAACAAATAAATCAAAATTGAGCGCAGCTAAAGACCAGAAATAAAGGTTATATAATGTTTTCTCAACAACAAAAAAAAATCATCTTTAAAACATAACATGGTCCCATAAACTTAACTCAATTCAATTTCAAAATTTTAAATAGTAGCCCATGTGTATTTATAATATGCTAGTACATAAATATGATCGTATATATAAATATTATTAAGTCGGTCATAGCGTTCTACAAATATAATTGATTGTATTTTAAAATAATAAATAATTTAATGAATCATAAAAACATTTGTTATTTTTTGTAAATTATGACTAAATACGTTAAAATCAATATCAATTTTAACAAAAAAAATACCCCCTAGAATATAAATTGAAAAAATTGTGGTTTTTTCTTGTATTTCATCTTGAAATTTATTCTAGGGTATATTCATTAAGATTCACAAAAAAATCTATTGAAAGAGCAATTTCTGCATATTTCCAAGGTGCTAGGCAAGGTAACTGATATTTAAACTACTAACATTAAGAAACTAAGGTACAAATAATTTTAAATCTTTCAAAAAAAGGAACGTAATGTATAAGCCCCATAGTTTAATTAACAACCTCACCAAGTAATATACAAAAAAGAGATTTGATCAACACAGTGAAGGAAGAATCAAAGGAAGAATCTTATTTACCAAGGGCCACCTAAAACTTAAGTCATGTAGCTTACCAAACCTAGCTGAAATAAATCATGAATTTAGACAAGAATTATTTGATGAAAATGTAAAAAAGGATGTAGGAAGTCTTGACTATATTGCAATTGAAAACCTCCTACAACCACCTACAATCCTACTTAAAGATGAACTATTAAGGGACATTATTTCAACTATAATGGATAAAGGCTTTAACCAAAAAGGAAAAAAGGGAGCAATCTTAGTGTTCAGAGTACTGGTTCAAAATATTCCAAAAAATAAATACCCTATAATAACAGCAGAAATTGTAATGTTATTAGACTACTCCATGAACAAAAACAAGAAAACAACATTTTGGCCTCTGAAATTCTTATCGATGTTAGTGGATCTAGGCCATAACTTGTTAGAACAGAATAAACTCTTCAAAATCTTTCTCAACAACAATCAAGCTTTTTTGGGAAATCTTCAAGACAATGCCAACTGCTTCAAAGCAATCATCAAATAACTGGAACAATAAATACAAAATTTTTATGGTGGATGCCAACACATACGAAGATATAAAAAATATCACACTGAACTTATTTAAATATGACATACATTTCGGAAGAAAAATATATGCACAATCAGACATAATAGTCTACGAAAAAAGGCATTGTGGTAAACGTCTCTGTGCAGATGTACAATTAAATTTTGACATTACAAAACAGTAGTTAAAAGGGATAGCCCCTTGTAAGAATGGTGCAAAGGGATAGTAAGAAATAATATCCAAAAATCAAATTTTACTTTGTCAAACCTTGGGTTTCCCTTACTAGGTAACAAAAAACATTACGCCACTGCATTCCTTTCAACTCATTGATCCATATGATGTATCTAAACCATGACCAATGTACAATATTCATGAACGATAAATCAGTCTGTCAAACAAACAAATTAACCTCCAAAATAAGTTTTAGAACCCAAACCCCAACCATTCTGATGACTGAGGGACCAATCATGACTGTAATAGATCCAACAACAATATGTATTCCCACATACACATTATAAAACATCTGAAAATTAAAGTCAAGGATATGTATATAATGCATCATTTCCAGATAATCAGGAAGATATATGGCCAAAAAAGGTAAATAAATTAAAAACTCCTTAACCAACTTATTAAGTAGATATCCTAAAAAAAAAATCTTTCATAAAAAAAAGAAAAAAAAATGCCATTAAAAAAGGCATCAAGTTGCTCTAATTTAAACAATCCCAATTATTGCCAAACACTAAAAACCCTTGAAAATCCTTTAGAAAGTCCTATTTTTCAGCTACAATGAACTAAATCCCAAAGGTCAAATCAATTAACAAAAAGTAAAATCCTGTAAATGAATTAATTTAACAAATAGAGCTCCCAAAATTCTTCTTAAAAAGGATAACAAAAATGGCCACACCATGCGCTCTAACAGCCGACGGATATTAAATCCTGATTGGCTAACCAGAAGAACAAAAATGGCGTCCTGTATATTGACCAACAGTAATTCAATTTCAATTCAATTATTCAATTTATTAAATACTACAATAAATACATAAAGACATTTAAGCGCTAGAGGTCCCAAGAAGCACAGCTTGTAGAGGACCTCGTATCAATCACAAAATCCACACAAAACAAATCAGGGAAGGAAAAAAAAATACAACAATATCTCAAAAATATAAACACAATGCGAGAAAAATCAACAAAAAAAAACAAACAAACAACTGCTACACAATAACCTTTGACTCAATTTTATCCAAACTGAAAATGTCCTGTAATTTATTAAAATTCCAAACCATTAATAATATTATTAAACAACGGGGTTCAATCTCATTCAAAATAATGAATGAAGCAAAATGAATAAAGAAATAAAGAAAAAAAAACGAAATTACTTCAAGCCTTACAGAATATTTTCTGCAAAGGGAAGAAGAGTTTTTGATAAGGGAAAGTTTAATGGGAATAGAGTTCCAAAGAGCAATTGCTCTATAAATTGGTGACCTCTGAGCTGCTGAGGATACCCTTTTAGGCAGCTGAAATTGGTGAACAGAGCTCCGAAGCAAGGTCTGGCACTTACGTGTTGATGCTAGATCAAAGTAGGATAAGATATTTGGAGGAAGCGAGAAATTGAAGGCTGGATGAGCTAGTTTTAGGTTCTGCTTCTTGATAACCACATCTAAAGCATCTAGACCTGTATAACTGTAAAGATCAGCTGTAGGATAGAGTTGGGGAAGGCGAAAAGTTGCCTTCACCGCTCTATTCTGTGCTGTTCGGAGCTGCTGAAGGGAAGAATAATTAGTATTGCCCCATACAGTGCAGCAATAAGAAAGATAAGGAAGGACAAATGCATAATAAGGAGAAAGCATTACATCTGGAGGAAGAAATTGATTGGCACGATGAAGAATAGACCACTTGACGAGAAATTATAGAATGTGTATAGGAAATATGAGTTTTGAAAGAAAGAAAACAATCAACGTGCACACCAAGAAGTTTAACACAAGAGCACTGGGGAATTATATCAGTACCATAAAAAACAAGATTGTTGGGGAAGGTTCAGACATGTGGTATGGGGTTCGAAAATGAATAATGCTACTCTTAGAGCTATTCAACAGCATCCCGTTCCGCTCACACCAATCACGCACATGGTTGAGCAGAAGCTGAGCCTTAGCAACAGCAGAGGGCAGATCATTAGAAACCACAAAAAAATTACTATCGTCTGCAAACAAAACAGTGTGGGTATCAAGGTTGGGTGATGGAGGAAGGTCATTAATATAAATAAGAAAGAGGAGTGGTCCCAAAACTGAGCCTTGTTGAACTTCTCTGAAGTAATGATGCTTGGACTGTTTTGAAAAAAATTTCCACTTTTTTGGTTTTTTTGGTTTTTATTGATCCCATGTTGTTGTGAGTCCTTTTTCTTATATATATTTTTGTCTTGTTGAGGACGGCCCTTGGACATAGGGCCGAAATATTCATTCAAATTAGCTCCACTGTCTTACAAAAAGATTTCCCTGTTGTTCTTCGTACTTTTGTTGTTTCGTGAGGTACCCCTTTGGAAACCGAAGCTAGACCCGAATATTTCCCATCGTAACACACAAACTGAGATCTATTAGACAGGGAAAGATTTAAACCAATCAGAGGCAATTCCCCCGAATTCCTAGTAGAGACAGTTTTCCCAGTAAGACAAAATGATCTACCATGTCGAAAGCTTTATAAAAATCAAGAAATAGTCCAAGAACACAACGACCCTTGTCTATGTTAACACGCACAAATTCTGTAGCGTCAACTAGAGCACATGCAGTAGAGAGTTTAGGTCGGAAGCCATACTGGTGATCAGACAGAACAGAACCGCTTCCAATTGAAGCACCAGTAGACAGGAATGAAAAAAGCCTCTTTTGCACAACTTTTTCAAGTAATTTCGAGAAAATTGGGAGAATTGATATAGGTCTATAATTTGACACTAAGCTGGGGTCACCTTTCTTAAACAGAGGGAGTACCTTTGCAATTTTAAACGAATCAGGGTTATAACACCTTTGAAATAGATAGATTAAAAATATGGGTAAGAGGTTCAACAACATAAGAAGAAACAGACTTATGCACATGGTTTGTTTGTCCAAGCGCATCAGCTGTGATACTGCTACTCAAAGAAGAAATAAAATCACAGATCTCTATGCTTGTACAAGGAGTTAGAAAAATACTTCTCTCAGCTGGTGAAGATTTACCTAGTTTAGGAAACGAGGGGGTCTTAACAGTTGTTAGGGTGGTAAAGTAAAAGTTGAAGGCACTAGGTGCAGCTGCTTTTTCAATAGTTGAACTACCTGCATTCTTGAAGGCAGTAGGCCTGTTTCTTTGATTGTTTCCTACGAGATAAAGCTTCATTAAACTACACTCCAAACTTTCTGTAAATTACCTTTGCATTCCTGAATTTTCAACAAAAAATAATTCTTCTTAGCTAGTCTAATTGTTGATGTTAATACATTCTTATAAAGCTTATACTTTAATAAATCATCAGGATCAAGGCTTTTGCAAGCCAGCTTAAAAAGCTCTGACTTCTGCATTGTTGATCTCACAAGACTAGGAGACATCAAAGGTATCTTGGATTTATATTTACTAGTAGATTTTACTAGGGGAAATTTTTTTCAATTAGTGTTGTCAGCCGACTCATTAATGAGGCTGAAGCCCTATTAACATCTCAGAATGAACACCAATCACTAGCACTAAGATCAGACATAAGGTTATGAACATTGCTCTGACTATAAATTCTTGAATAAGACTCACCTCTGGTATCCTCTTGGCTCAGCATTTTTAATTTGGGAACAGAACAATAAATCGGAAAAATGGGTCAGAAAGATCAGAGAAAATAATACCAGAAGAAAATTTAATATCATTTTTAGAAGACAGAAAAATGTTGTCAATCAGAGTTGCAGAAGATCTGACTGGATCAACACGAGTAGGAAAGAAAATGCAAGGAAGAAGGCCAGAGGAAGAAATAGATTCAAAAAATACGGTCAGACTCATTATCACACCCCAATTTTCAATAAATTGCAGTTTAAAATCTCCAAGCATAAAAACATTTCTTGAAGCCAGCTTATCAACTGAGTACATTTCATCAATTAGTTCAGAAAATTTCGCAATTGGGAAAGGTGGAGGCTTATAAAATAAACAAATAGTGTCACAACTTACTGTATCACATGACAGGTCAACAATCAATGCATACACACTTCTATTATTTACGACTGGATCAAAAATCTTCTCAAGATCTGAACGTCTCACAACATTAAGATTACTTCTGAGAAAAAGGGATATACCACCAGAGCACTTAGTTAGAGATCTAGTTGAGTGGTATGCAGTAAAACCTGGTGTGTCATACACAGACATATCATCACTGGAAGACAGCCAGGTTTCTGTGAGACCTACTACATCATAAGAGCAGTTGATACCACCAATATATTGCAGAACATTATCCCATTTGTACCTTAAACCTTGCACATTCAAAGTAAACACATTAAAGTTTTTAACAGAAGACATTGAGGGCAGCACTTTTTCAAAGTAATGTTGATAAGAATGGTAACAACAATCAGACTGATGAAGAGATTTTAACAGAGGATCATTTTCACTATCATCACTAAAAACAAAAGGTGAATCAAAACACACTGAATCTAGAAGAGAAAGTTTAGTTAGGAAACAAAAAGAATCTTGAGTATCATCCATTTTCATTATCCAATATTAGGAAAAGTGGTGAAACAGATAAAGCTAAATTAGTGTGGACAGGAAGAATACAGCATGGAAAATAAGTTAAAGAAAACAAACTGCATGTAATAATTTTGATGACAAGGGAAAAAGAACAAGCCAAAGAAAAAAAAAAGTAAAATTGGCAAAAAAAATAACTAAGCAGATGAAATTTTGTTGCAAAGAGAAAAGTTATGTTAAGCAGCCCTAGTCATTCTGAAACAATACTGGCAAAAGATTCTTGCAAAACAGGAAGGGGATTAATGTCACCAATGGATAATATTTTGAATAACCGTACTTCCACTTTTTACAAAAATATCACCATTCACAGCCCATGCATTATTCCTGCTACAATGAGCTTTAGCTTGTGAAAGTACGGTAAGCCTAGGTTTAGTCAAAGGCTCATTAATGACCACAACAGATCCTTTTTATTTTTGAGAAGCAAGAAACGTGCTCTCAGGTTGCAGAACTCAATAATAACTGGTCGATTTTTATTACCAACTCGTTTTCCAATACGTTTCACAAACACAGTGTCACTGTTCAAATGACTAATGCCAGGAAACTTATCTTGGCAAAGTGACAAAAACTTAGGTTCAGGGTTGTCAAATGTAGTATCCTCAGGTAATCCAAATACAATGAGTTGATTTTTTAATTCTTGCTGCTTAAGTTGATCAGTTTGAGCAGCAACATGATCAGCAAGCTTTTTTTCAACGTCTGCAATTTTACCAGAAAAGTCCATTGCTTGAAGCTGTGTACTGACAATCTGTTTAATGTCTTCCTGGATTGGAGCCTGACATCAGGTCCTTTACTGCCAAATTAAGGTCAACTTTGTCACCTTTCATAGGCAGACCAAGGGATTGAATTTGTGACTGAATGCTCTTTGTAACAGTAGTAAGCAGGGATTTAAAGACATTTTCTTCAATGGACTTTGCCATCTTCTTTCAAATTAGTAATATCTGTCTGAATCTCAGGTGTAGCAATGGCAGGATTACTTGGGTTAGCAGGCCTAGAATTAGCTGCAGCAGATTGGCTCCTGGTAGACGTTTCAAAGAAGCAATATGAGAAAATCACAGCAGAATACAGAAACCAAGCAAAATGCAGGAAGCAAGCAGATGCTGAGTAGCAGCAGGATTGTAGGAAATTAGTAGAAATTGAGAAGAATCTTACCCTTAAAGTCCCCTCTTTACTGTGGGGGTATCGTTGAATATATTTGTCAGTTGTAATAGGGACAACTGATGAACCCACTGGTACCAATAGTTGTTGTTAAAAACCAAAGAGATATAATACTATTAAGTAAAAATACATATGTAAATATTTTCATTTTAGAAAAATCTTAACAATTAACAATGAAAAGGCAAAAAATCTTTCATAAAAAAAATAAATAGTAAAAATTAATTTACAGAACTATTTCAACCAATTTTTAAGCATTCCCTATAAATTTCACTAA
>CM051272.1:55686481-55731597 GCA_027921565.1 Artemia sinica
CAGGTCTGATAAAGGAAATAAAATTGTTATCCTTGATAAAACTTCATATAATACAAAAGTTACAGATATTTTGTCCAATACCCATACTTACAAGCCCATAGATTCAGACCCAACCGATAAGTTCACCCGTTTAGTACGAAAGGAGCTAGGAATTTTGCAAACTGAAAGACTATTACTCCACAAATGTACAAATTATTCTATCCTAAAGGTTGTTCCGCTCCTAAACTTTATGGGCTCCCAAAAATCCACAAAGATATAGTTCCTCTACGCCCAATTGTGACTTCTTATGGCTCTCCGACTGCCAGATTGGGGAATGGTTTTCAACACATTTTCGCCCCTTTATGCAAACGCAAACTTCATACATAAGAAATTCAGTTCACCTTGTTGAAAAATTAAAAGACATTGAAATAAAAAAAGATACAATTTGGCCAGTTTTGATGCCATTTCTATGTATACGTCTTGCGACATTAAAAAATGTGAACTAGCTCTTCAAAGGAAACCAGAAGATAATATTGATCAAAGAGACTACAAAACACTGGATATAGAAACTATTATGCGTCTCGTCCGTCTTCGCAATAGTTCCTCCTTATATTTCCGATATAATAATCAATTTTTTCACCCAAATTAGGGTTTACCCATGGATACAAGTCTTTCACCGTTTTTGGCAATTTTTTATATTATTCATTGAAATCTCTGCTCTGTAAAATTTTCCTATGAAACACCGGTTCTGGGGTCGGTTTGTGGATGGTGTTATTTGTGCGTGGGAGCATGGAGAGGAGTCATTTAACACCTTCTTAACTCACCTAAACACTTTGGACTCTAACCTTCAGTTCGCTTTAGAACTAAAACATAACCAAAAAATTCCTTTTCTAGATGTTTTAATTTTCAATAAGTCTCCTGGCCTTGAATTTTTTATTTATAGAAAGCCTATGCATAACGATAGGTATTTGCATTTTTCTCAAACCACTCTCCCTGCATAAAAAGAGGAGTTGTTATTTCTTTGGTTGACCGAGTAATATGAATATGCTCAGAGCCTCACATAGACTCAGAATTGAACTATATTAAGGACATCTTATTTTACAATGGCTACCCTATAAAATGCTTGAGACCATTATAGACAAAAGAAGAAAAAAGGCAGAAAAGAATGCATCAAATCCACAAACCCCAGCAGATACCGTCCCATTGGTGGATGAAAAGAAATCTTTCACCGTTCTACCCTACATTCCAAAACTGACTGACAAATTGAAAAGAATCCTTAAAAAACATAAACTTAATGTCGCCTTTAAGAATTCAAATATTACACAGAACTTTTTTATTAACGGCATAGATAAAACCAGCCCCATTCTGGGTAGTGGTGTTTATAGAATTCCTTGTTCTTGTCGTTGTTTTATGTTGGTAGAACCCAACAGGAATTGGGGGAGAGGTTATTTTAACATAAGTCCTCAATCGACAAGGCCATGAGGGTACGCCAAAAGCCTGAGGTTTTTGATTCCGCCTTGGCGCAACATGTGTACAAGAGTCCACACCATTTCATTTTGTTTTTACGAAATCTCCATTGTTGCCCCCGTTAAAGGTCGCACGAAGGTTTTCAAGGAGGCAGCTGAATTAAAAAAGCACATTCACCAAAAGGTAGCTCTCAATAGGGACACTGGAGAAATTTTTCTAAGTCCCATTTATGACAAAATTATTAATTCTGATCGTTTTTACATACATCCACAAAGTTATATTGTGCAATCGAACAGAGTCTCCGATAATAGTCAAACTGGAAAGCGATTAGCCTTTAAGACTGCTTTACGCAAAACGAAATTCTGAAGTGCCATTTAGACTTGCGTTCTTTATTTAGTTACCCTTTCACCGTTACTAAGAAAGGGTCGTCCAATTTTAGTTTGGTGTGTTTATTTTAAGGTTTGGTTTTTTATATTTTTATCAGTTCTATTTTGCACTGAGGACGGTCAAGCGGAGGTCTTGACCGAATATTTGCATAATTTTTCCATTTTTTTCACTGGCTGTTAATTGTCCTCGTTTTCTTTTTTCTTCATGATTTTTTTTCTTATACTTTTAGTCTTGCACTAGAATAAAATACGCTGGAAAGTCATTGAAAAAACAAAAATAAAGAGGATTCTACTACTAGCAGCTCCTTGCAGCACTTGTCCTTGTGAAATCCCTAATAAAGGTTATTTTTGAGTGGTCTTTTTTTTACATCTTCTTCCATCTTCCTACAATTTTTTAAGCAGCATTCTTCATTTCAAGAAACTTTTAATCCTTGTGTTTGGATGTTCCTGCCCACAACTCACCGTGTAATGAAACAAAAAATAAACAAATGTAAGTTGAACTTTAAACTAAAAATTTGACAAGATTCAAATATGCTTTTCACCATTCAAATCGAAATGTATTCTATAAAACCAGAAAATTAAATTTAAATTAGAGATAAATTTACAACAGTTTCTGCAAAATATTACTTGAAATGACTTCAACTCTTAACTTAAATTAATAAAATTTTCAGTAAAGGGCTAATTTCGTCAGAATGCCTCCAATATATGGAAATATCACAAGCAATGTTATTTGAAACAGTTTTTTCAATTTATTAAAAAAACAGTATTTTTTGTTCGTTTCAAGTTTCAACTTACTCTTTAAATTAATCAGAAAAACTAAGTTGCTATAATTTAATTTCGTTAGGCACTTCTTTGATAAAAGTAAGGCAAATCCTACTCCGTTATTTTGGAGTGCTCACCCTTCAGAACCTCAAAATATTTCTTATAAACAATTATGTCGTATTGAATAGAGTTCGTTGCTAGAGTTTGCTTCTTCATGAATTTGGATCTTGTCTTCACGTTCTAGTTTAGTTCACAAAATTTCCACCGCTACTACTGCTAACAACACACTGCAGCACCAAACTGCAAGAGGCACACTCAGCTGCATAGTCTCCTCCATTCTAGTTCATTTAAAACCCCTATCTTAAACCCTTTCAAGTAGTTTCGCTTCCTCTTATTTTGTTTTATGACATCCTCACTCCCTATTAAGGGACGACATGTCCTTCGTTTTGGCCTAGATAGTTTGGTCGGCAAGGACTAAATTTTTGCAATCTGTCATCCACAAACGGGTCCTAGACATCTTAGTCTTTCTCCCTGTAAACTTTCTTTGTTCACTTCTCTGTGAATTATCTATTTCTCTGTACAGTGAGACTTCTTCTCTTTAGGGCCTTATGGTAGCGTTGGCCTATTATCAGGGTTCTACTGGTGGAGGATGCCTAGAACCTCTAACCATCACATAGTCTGTGTTTAGAGTATAAAACGTTTATTTATACATATAATACCGTGAAGGTACCTATGGCGAGGACAGATACAGAATTCGAACTGACTCATAAAATCCAAATTGGTAACCCACATTCGGATACACATCTGGCCACTTGACAGAACTGATAAAGAGAATTTCTAAGAAGTGGGGTTGTTGATTGTTGACAATTTGCAATGTTTGCATTTTAGATAGTGGGTTTATTCCGGGTTCAAATGACCATGGGAAGGATTACACATACGAATCTCCGACATATACTTAGAATCTTAATCATTGGTTTTAACCAAGAAAAACCTATTTCCAAAGTTTACATATTTTCCCCGGGGTTTTCAAATTCTTTTTTTTCCAAAAAAAAACGATTTTCTATCCTCAAACAAAGGTACACTTAACAAGAACATAAAATAAAATACTGACACTAAAACTGAATCAACAAGACACAAGAAAATATTTTCCCAACTGGCACTTTCATTTCACTTTATATTGTCATGCTAAGTTCGCATAAAATTCGCATAGCTACACCTAATATAAAATTTGCACATCGTCAGAATATCTTTTAAAGAATTTAAATTTGAACAGAACACTTGAACAAAAATGATAATCTTCGACAGAAAAACAATGAGATTTTCTTTTACTTTCCTTTTTCCAAAGCTTTAATTCTTTCTTTTTTTTCCAAATTATTCGTTTATTTTACTATCCATAAGATATCAAAAGGAAGTAAATACATCATTTGAAAAAGGTTGGTCAAACATCTTTCGCTTGTCATTTTTATCTTTCTATTTTTCCTATTTCAAAGAAAGCATTTCTCCTGTCCAGTTAATCAGCATAAAAACCAGCTACATCCTCATTTTGACTTAACATCAATTTCCAACACCGTTTGTACTGCAATAACATACTAATCTCTACTATCATCTTACTCTACTTATCTCTATAATTGTTTCAATACTCTCTATAATAACCTGGAGGTTTATTTCTTGTTTTCCTATTGCTTCTCCTAAGACTACTTGATTGTCCACTCGAGCCTGCCTTAACCTCTATTTCCCCTTGACTAACTAGTCAAATCTAATTCTACACTAACTAGACTAGGCTCCATTTGAACCTCAGGTTATTCGCTAGAAACGGAGCTATCCTCCATTATTTCTGAAGTTACTAATGGAGTCTCCACTGGAAGCTGGTATACAAATGATGTTGAATCAATTCTCCTATGCCCACGATTCTCTAACTCCAATTCTACGATTTTTGATTCCTCTGATATTGATTTATTTGTTATTACTGGTTGCTCAAGACAATTTTGAACAACCAAAAGTTTAAACACACGGAATGGGTATTTCGGCTCTTCATTTCTTTCCTAACGTAGGTTTGACGTTCTGATGCATTTTATTCCTACGCAAGCACAAATTACAGTTCTCGCAATACTCTCGAACTTTTGCACCCATTCTATCAAACACAAAGATACGGCTCACTCGATCTAATGTCTTCTCCATAGACATGTGACCACCAATGAGTAAGTGATCATGAGCCAGTTTTATTGCCGAATCTACTAGGACACTTGGCAAGACTATTTTAGCTGTTCTAGGGTAACCTTGTTCTTGCCAACGCCTCCTAGCGGATAACAATAAAGAACACCTTCCTTCAGAAACAGGCCGTCAAAAATTTTCAACAGCCAAGACACAAAATTATTATCTGTCACTCTCCCTGGCACGGAACTCTTTTCCGCCCTGTCGACTCCTGGCACGGAACTCTTTTCCGCCCTGTCGACTATTTTCCTCTCTGGCAAGGAACTCTTTTCCGCCCTGTCGACTTCTGGCAGGCTCTTTTTCGCCCTGTCGACTATTTTCCATGGTACGAAACCTGCAGGGTTTTCGAGGTTCGGTGATCCACCGCCTACCTCTCTCTTCGCCCATGGGAGCTCAGACCTTCCTTTCCCAGGATCCTCTGAACCCGTTAACCGCTCAGACCTTCCTTTCCCAGGATCCTCTGAAACCCGTTAACCGCTGGTCCGTCGGTCGACCGTCGTCCGCCCCTTCACCAGCCTCATCTCTCTCGACACAACGCCTCATTACGTTGGTTCCTAATAAATTCTCAGTTATCTGGTCCCTCGGTCAACCATAGTTCGCCCCTTCACCAGCCTCATCTCTCTTGGATGCCACAACCAAATCATCAATGTACATCGAAATAATAGAATGAAAATCTCCGACTGAAATAAAATTTAGGCCCATTGACAAAACGCCTTAGGGCTCACATTACTACCTTGGGAAGTTTACGATACTCATATTGTACACGATCTGGTCCGCTAAATGAGTAATGCTGTTGGCTTTCCTCTGTCAATGATACATTGAAAAAGGCATGTTTTAAATCAAGAATGCTAAAATTTCTTTTTGAGCTAAGTTGGTTCAGCACATCCTGGATCCTCCTAATGGGCCAGGCACTGTCCTTGACTAATTTATTAATCTCCCGGTAATCATAGATAACCCTCATATTCACCATAGTCCACTCCTGCTTAGGGGGTATTTTTCCCCCTGAGCTTTTTTCAATAACAAATATAGGGCAACAATATTCACTTCTACCGGGTTTTATAATACCTGCTTTTGTCATAGCATAAATATGCTGTTGCAAAACCTCCTGCATTTTCAGTGGTAAATTAAAGGACTTGGGCTTAGGTGGTGGTATACTTTTATCAATATCTACTTTAAACTCCATCAGGCTATTCTGACCTCTATCATATGCATGGACCGAAAATATGGTTTTTTACTTTTTCAGCAAATCTTTCAATTTTTCACACAACTCAGGTTTTCAATTTAAATGTTTTAGGTCAAATTTCTCTAAAAAGTTTGCATCCGTCCAAGGGTTTTCCATATTTGTCCTATCTTCAAATTCATCAACCCTTCCCTTATTACTAATAATTTCAGCTCTGTAGGCTGTAATTACATCATCGGACACTTCAATAAAACTACCAATTACCTCTCGTTGGTTCAACTTTAAAGGGCTTTCACTATTATTAAAAATAAAAATTATCCCCTTATCCTCTACAACTTTTACAGAGGCCGAATAAAAAAATTCAGAACATTTATCAGCAGGTTCTGTAATGACCGTTATCCCATCAGGTAAAGGCAACCCTTCTTTTGACCTAAAAGAACTTCTAACCGCTTTTATTGAGAATGGGTCCTATAATTATTTTCTTGGGCATTACTATACTTCCAGAAAATGACAGACTAATCGACTTATCATTCTCACCATTCAAAAAGTCAATGTATTAGTCCGGAAATCAAGATTTGAGCCTATTTCTTGGAGTATATCCCAGCCAAGAATAACATCAAAGCCTAAGCCTGGGACCACAAAAAATTCCCAAGAAATTTTTCGTGAATTATTTCCTTCAAAAATTGTAACATCCGAAGCTTCTTTTAATGAAGTAGGAATTGCCTTTGAATTTCTACCAATGGGTTTTATTCTAGCCAAAGACGGCTCAGCTTTCACCTTTTGTTTTTCAAATATCTCAAAAAGTCTTTCATCTATCAAAGATTTATGATAACCAGGGTCTACGAAAGCTTGACACTCAATACTATTCACAATAACTTTTTTCATAACAGGGTACTCAGTTTCACCTAATCCCATATAACAAAAATATTCGCAATGAGGGGAATTTTCAACTTTGCCAGAAAATCGCCCCCTCTTGGTCAATCTGGCCTACTAGTTTTTCCTTTAACATACCCGGCTTCACAGAGGAGGCTCCAGACGATTGAGCTTGAAAACGATTCATTCATTCATAGGCCCTATGACCCAAACTACCACACACAAAACAGGCACCCCTCTCATGCTTGTAATTCCGCTTGTAACAAAACTTGGCACTATGTCCCCTTTTCCCACAACTGTTGCATACTCTACTCGGGCACTCAGCCGCTAAATGATTGAAGCTCTGACAGTTGTAACATTGTCTATTGGCGGGAACAACACTTTTATCTCGAGGGACAGATCACCATAGGTTTTACTCAAATCTGAGTTCCTATAAATATCTTTTTTCCTAAAATTTCTACCTATGTTCCTATTTTGACCCCTACCTCCTGCACTAAAATATCTCCCCCTCCCCTGGTCATGTTTTACGTCAGGCCAGTTCTGACGGAGTCCTTCCTTCTGTCCTGTCCAACAAAATTCAGTATCTACCGCGGCTGATAAAAATTCCTGCCTTTCTCCACCAATTGCATTTTCAATAGCTTCAAAACGCTGCCCTATCTTATACGCTTCAGAGAGGGAATTATAATCATCCTGGTGTTCTAATCAATATCTCTGTCAAATTCAGGATCTGAAGGATTTAAAATTGGAATTGCGCTCATTTTAAAAGAGAAAAAAAAAATATTAGTAAAACAAATTAATTAAGTCAACGCTGTAAAAACACGGAAAAAACCGTTATTCAACACTCCTAACAGATTTCCTACTCGCGTGCGAACTTAAAATGCATGACTTACTTTCGTAAATTGTCCTTCGACGTTCTTCACTTTTTCTCAAAAACTGGAATCTGGAGCGGAAACCTTAAATTAGAGCGGGAACCTGGAACCTGAAACTGAAGCTGGAACCTGGAACTGAACTGGGACCTGGAACTGAAGCTGGAACCTGGAACTGAACTGGGACCTGGAACTGAAGCTGGAACCTGGAACTGAACTGGAACCTGGAGCTGAACTGGAACGACGACACTGTAGGTGACAGGCCTCAAAATAAAATGTTTACTGCAATCTTGTAGGTGACGGGCCTCAAAAGAAAATGTTAACTGCAATCCTCTCCGGCAAAAACCGCTGCACCACTTTGTAAACTTTCTTTGTTCACTTCTCTGTGAATTATCTATTTCTCTGTACAGTGAGACTTCTTCTCTTTAGGGCCTTATGGTAGCGTTGGCCTATTATCTGGGTTCTACCGGTGGAGGATGCCTAGAACCTCTAACCATCACATAGTCTGTGTTTAGAGTATAAAACGTTTTATTTATACATATAATACAGTGAAGGTACATATGGCGAGGACAGATACAGAATTCGAACTGCTCAAATAATCCAAATTGGTAACCCACATTCGGATATACATCTGGCCACTTGACAGAACTGATAAAGAGAATTTCTAAGAAGTGGGGTTGTTGATTGTTGACAATTTGCAATGTTTGCATTTTAGATAGTGGGTTTATTCCGGGTTCAAGTGACCATGTGAAAGATTACACATACGAATATCCGACATATACTTAGAATCTTAATTATTGGTTTTAACCAAGAAAAACCTATTTCCAAAGTTTACATCCCACAGTCACAGAAAGCTGAATTTAACCAATTTCTTCTTACTCTTTACTGTTCAAATATGGTTAATCAGTCTGGCACCCAAAACAGTCTGTTCAGGATTTCTACAGTGAATATGGTTGAACCACATATTTTGTGCTGCTTACTGTTTGAAATATGATTGATTAGTTGGGTACTTAAAAACATTCCCTTCAAAATTTGGGTGAAAAAATCCAGCAAATCATCCTCCATATTTCAGAGGGACTGTTCTTCAGAAACATAATTGACCTCTGTCATCCCTGTAGCTTCCAGGAATCTAATCTTATTTCTTAGACTTATCATTTCATTCTTTCAATTTTTCTAAATGTAGAAAACACCCTAAGCCTTGGCTATTCTACTTAAAAATCTTCACTGTATTTTTTGTTTTTCTAATAATACTACCTAGACAAGTGAACCTATCCACTTGATTGATCTTTTCCATACCCCACATCACCTCTTCACCTTTATTTATTCCCTCTATTAACAACTTAGTCTTTTTAACATCGATTTTCGATCCTACTCTTTCACTCTGAATCTTCAAAACCTAAAAAAAATTGTTAATTTTTCTAATATTTTCATCTAGGATGTTTAAATTATCAGTATGATCTAAATCTATCGGAGTTAAAACTTTCCAAATTGATATTGCATTCTCCCATCGCCTTTGCTATGCTCCTCAGGACAAAGACGATCAAAATTATCCATATATATTGGGGAAAGGCACAACCCTGTTTAGCTCCTAATTTGATACGAAACCAGTAACTAACCTCATTTCCAATGTTATTCTCATACACAGCACTAATAACTTCTATGTGTTTTTCTCGTAAACCATATAATGATAGGACCTACGCTCACAAAATAAATCCTCACAAAGTAAATTTTCCTTCACATCCAAGATGTAACAAGCTTGTTTATTCTTTTAATATAGCTTACTTTAACTCGATTATTACTTTGCATGTTCTTTAAGATATTATGCCCCTCTCCTTAACTCTCCTTATAACTGAGTGCGGCCATTTGCTATCTATAACTTGGACATGTCCATATTGACTATTAGCTCTGTAATAAACCGTCCCTCAGGAAATATACGTAAGTTAAAACTGATTTTGAATTTTTTCTGTGACTGAAATGTTTTTCCATTTAGAATTCAGTTTTTGCCTGTATTGCACATCATGGCAAAAATAGAAATCGCAGCATTTTAAAGCAGCACCCAGGTCACTTCGAAGCTTCTTTTTTAGATTCTGGTTTTTCACATCAAATAAGCATATCCAAATAGATGCATGTTGTGAATCATGCTCATGCATTCTAGAATTTGCAGGCACAATTCTGGTCTAAGTCTTTGGAGAACCTCCTGAATTTCCAAATCATGTTGTAATTGCTAGGGAGTCATTTTTTTAAATATTCATTTACATGGATACTAGTATAGATCCAACATCTATGTAAATTCTATTATTTTTGGTAGTCTTTGTAGCATAGATTTAACTACTTCTCATCATTTTTGCATGAAGCTTTTTTGCTCTTCAGCAAAATAGTTTTATATTTCTGGTTGAGAGGTTATTCATGAAGTAAAAACATAAAAAAAAATCATAGCCTAAACGAGTGGTTTCTATCTTTATCCCTCATATATTGCTCCGATTTCTTGTGAAGTGGAAGGAGCAATACCGAAAATTGTTGCGGCATATTTGCAAAAGGTGTTCGATTATTGCTCCTCTTAGATAATAATGATAATTTATTTTTGTCCTCTTTCTAAACATTACAAAAATGCACGAGAGGAGTACAAACAGGGAAAAAGAAAAAAAAACACAAATAATTCAAGATTATACAGTAAAGCAACCAACACGTCTAACGAAGAAAGACAAGCAAGTAAAAACTCAAATCAATATTAAGACAAAGAAGCTATCAGTCTACTTGACCGTATATAATAGATGGTTTATTAGAAAGTTGAATATTTTTTTTACACATGTCTTCAAAACGAACCGATAATTCATCCATCTTAACGTTGTAATGAAAACATGATCTTTTTACTGATGATGTGTTCTGAAACTCCTGAGAGATACCATAAGATACTTAGCGTACCGGTAAAATTGGACCCTGATTTGTTTTTTATCAGTTATAGAGAACGGATTCCAAGACTGAATTATAAAAAACACATGCAGTGCAAGTTCAAGTTCAATCATTTTATTATTAACATATACATGTATATAATTGACATAGGCCCATGGGGAGACAAGCTCGAAAAACTAGGCCTAGACAAAGATACAATGAAAAAATTACGCTACAATACAAAGATAATTACGAAGGCAAAGATACAATAATACAACAATAATATGAAAGTAGCAGCTAGCTCAGGATCCAAATATAAATATAAATATAAAAAAATCAATATTATTAAATATAAATTCATACTAAAAGATAGCCGAGAGGCCCACATTCACCTAGAACAACAATCCAAACAAATAACTTAGTCATATTAAAAAGACGCTTAATTAAAAGTAATCCTGAACTAAACGAAATTTAAGATTCCTTTTTATTAAATGGATAGAAAAAATTTATCAATGAAATCCTTGTGAGCATCCCAGCACCGGGCTATCGACACGAATGGGGCGAATTTAGATCCCTCAGTACTCTACTTGTCAATGTAGATACTCTTTTTTTTGTCGCGTGTTATAACGATGTAAATCTTTTGATTGGGAGAACAACTTTGATTGAGGTAATATGGCGGTAATTTCTTAACGTCATAATTAAATTTGAAAATAATTGCTCCAAAAGTAAATTGTTGAGAAATTGGAAGTATATCTAAATAAGTATATACGGATGCTGTAGAAGACTTATTTGGAAGTGAAATAGGCGATGAAATAAAAAGTTTGAGGATTCTTACTGCTTTATTTTGTAAAATCTGTATTGGTTTAATATGGCTTTTAAATGTAGATAAATATACTAGAGAACAATAATTAATATTAGACTGAATCAGAGCAAAATAAATGCCTCGTAAAGCAGAGTAGGGCAAATAATGCTTCAACCTCCGCATTTAACCAACATACCTTGAAATCTTTAAGCGTATATTTTGAATGTATGTTTTAAAAGATAGGCTTTCATCAATCATAAGTCCAAGGTACTTTATCACTTTCACCCGAGTTATTGATAATAGATACTTTGAAGAAGTAACTCGGGTAATACGAGTGCATATATTTGACTTCCTGCCGTAAATTATGAAATTAGTTTTTGATAAATTCAAAGCAATAAAATTTGCAGAACACCATTCAAGAACATTAGAAAATGCAGTATCAAGTTTTGCCTCCAACTCCTCGTCATTCCTCTCAGAAATTGAAACTGCCGTATCATTAGCAAAATGTGTGCAGAGACATGGGATTGCCAAAGCGCGGTGTAAATCATTTATATAAACTAGAAAAAGCAGAGGACCTAGGACAGAGCCCTGAGGCACTCCAACCATTGAGGACTGAGGAACAGGCGAAGAGAGAAAATTACCTCCATCTATTCGTTGCTTTCTCATATCAAGATAAGATTTAACTAGATCCAACGCCGGTCCGCGCACACCACAATTATCCAATTTACGAAAAACAATACAATGGGATATTGTATTGAATGCTTTTTTAAAATCCAAATATATTGTTGCTGGAATTTCACCTCTATCTGATCATTCATGAATATATTGGATGAGAGCAATGATAGCGTGTTCAGTATTGCGTCCAGACCTAAACCAAACTGGGATTTTTGAAAAAATTAAACGATTTAAGAAAGTCACAGAGCCTCTTATAAATTCCCTTCTCAAATATTTTAGAAAATGCTGACAAAATGGAAATAGGGCGGTAATTTGATGGGTTTTCAGGAGAGTCACCTTTGTGAAGCGGAATTATCTTCGCTTCTTTAAAAGCAGACGGAAAACTCCAGTTTTAAATGAAAGATTGATTATATGCTGTAATGGCAAAATTACTGCAGACAATATTTCTTTAACAATTATAGAACTAGACCCGTCAATTCCTGCTGAATTACCTGGATTTAGATCACACACTATTTTTGTTATTTCAGACCGAGAAATAGTGCAAGAAAAATTAATTACTTTGAGGAGATGGAAGGAATGAAGAAAATGTTTATTACTACGTGAATCAAACTGGTTCATTACTGATGAAACAATGTTCTCTTCTATACTAGCGAAATAAGTATTCAAAATAACAGCCACTTTCTCCAATTTGTTAGTAGTCGATCCATTTTCTAAACTAATAACTTCAGGAAACTTAGTATTCCTTTGTTTTTTTTTATAATAGAATTAATTAAACACCACGTTTTGCGAGGAGAATTTTGAGCTTCTTCGAAAGACTCTTTTTAATACCTATGTTTCGACAATCGTATTAGTATGGTTAATTTATTTTTGAAGATTTTAAAATTTTTAATATTATAATCAGTTGGATTCTTTAACTGCTTTTTAAATAACTGGTTTTTTTTATTAACTGATATCAAAATTCCAGACGTTATCCACGGTCTTATAGGAAATTTTTCTCTGCAAATTTTCTTCGTAACAAATGGGCAACTAGAATCAAGGCAACAATTGAAATTTCTTAGGAAAGTATCAGTTGCCAAATCTGTATCCTCCGTGGATATTACATCCTGCCAATCCAATAGACCAAGGCTTTCATTCAGGTGCTTTAATGTTATTTTATTTATTAACCGTACTTGACGTTCCTTACTTACCTGCGGTATTTTATAAGTAACAGCTAAATCTGAAACCAGCAGGAAATGATCCAATATATCACTTAAAACAGCAAAATTTGCTTTAATTGGTAAGGATGTAAAAATATTATCAATGAGAGAAGCAGAACTAGGTGAAATTCTTGTAGGTATCAGGCAAGTAGGAAGCAGATATGCAGAAAAGCAAGAAGACAATAAATCAACAGAAGCTTCATTTGAAGATTCTAGAAGGTCAATGTTGAAATCTCCAGAGAGGATAACATCTTTACTTTGAAAATGAGGTTGATGCAAAAAATCATGGAGTTTAGAGAGGAAAGACTTGGCTGGAGAAGAAGGAGGTCGGTATACTACGCAAAAAACTATATTTTTTTTTCCAAGACTAATTTCAGTTACCATTACTTGAAAAAGCATTTCCTCATGAGAACCTTCTAGATTTGCAAGGCGTCGAAAAGAGATACCTTCTTTAACTAATACTGCCAAACCACCTTGGCGCCTTGTCAGTCGGTTTTTGAAAGTAAATTGATATCCAGGAAAAGCAACATGAGGAGCCGTGTCTATAAGAAAAGTCTCACAGAATCCAACGACATGACAAGATAGCTTATGAACTACATCGACAAGATCATCCCGTGAACTAAAAAAACCTCTACAATTTAAAAATCCTGTTCTCACAACACCGGTACTGGGAAGATCAGAAACTTCGGAAGGTAATTTATATTTACATTTTGGAAAATTAATTAGCCCACCATCATTTATCTCATTTCCAAAAAAATTATCATGGCTCTGGAAAATGAAAAAGTCAAAAGGGTTAGACTCTAGGTCTCTCAGTCTATCCCCAATACAATTATCATCCAATGTAAATAATCAGAATTATGATCAGGACTAGCAGAAACTTACGCAAAATGCACACCGTCTGAGTCTTAACGTAGCAAAAACAACTGAACCAGCGAGAACTCGAAAATAATGATGAAAGAAAAAGAAGCTTGAAAATAAATAGAAACAAGAGAAAGAAACTGAAATTATTCATTGTAACATGAAATGCAGATACAGAAAAAATTATTGTACTCAATTACTACATATAAATAGAAACACACAAAAAAGACAGAAAATAAACTTATAATAAGCTACAGAGGGACTAAAAACCTCACAAGAAATAAAAATAATAGAAACACACAAAAAAGACAGAAAATAAACTTATAATAAGTCTACAGAGGGACAAAAAACCTCACAAGAAATAAAAATAATAGATCCTATGAACAGAGAAACATTACATAAAGTAATAAAAATAATCTCACCAAACGAATGTCATTATTAATCACCGTAACTAGTCAATCTTAACCCACTGTGAAGACGGAGACTTTTTACACTCGAGCCATAATTTCAGGAAAAGCAATGATCCCGGACACCAGTCAATGACGGGATCACATATCTTCTCAAGTCTACACCGAAGTGCTTAAGCCGGCTTAGAACCGGACAGCAAGAAGTCCCTGGGACCTCAATGAATGGAGGCTTTCTGCAATCCTGGGCCCATCTTTGTCACAATATGGTTTTCAGCACTTGGCGATGCTCTTCTATCAACAAGAGTCGAAATCCTGCACAGACATTCTCAAGCCTATTACCTCCGACTCATTATATATTCATGCCTACAAATTTTATGCTACTACGGGGAGGCAACCCATAATAGATAAATTAGCTAGGAAGAGGTTTTTCAGCCCAAAGACGCCCATCAAAACATACCAAGCACAGAAGAATTGTCCATTACTCAGAATCCCGTGCGAATGCTGTGTCGTTTACTAGCTATAATTTCCTTGAGGGGCGCCTCCCTTTTTACACCCGCCCACGAAGTTCCCATTTCCTTTAAATCTTTCTTTATGACGTCCTCCCACCCCAGACGGGGACGACCTGCTTTCCGTTTAGCCCTAGATGGTTGGCCGAAAAGAATAATCTTCGGCAATCTGTCATCCTTCATCCGCACAACGTGCCCTAACCACCTCAACCTTTCTTTCATTATAGCCCTAGAGAGCGGTATTGAACCACACCTTTCGTACAGCCTATTGTTTGAAATACGGTCAGTCAGCCGGTTACCCAGAACAATCCTTAAGCAATTTCTCTGGAAAACATCTAGCAAATCTTCATCTACTTTTCGGAGCGTCCATGCTTCAGAGCCATATTTGACCACTGTCATCACTGTAGCTTCTAATATTCTAATCTTGGTTAGCAGACTTATCTTCCTATTCTTCCAGACTTTTTTTTAACTTTGTAAAAACACCCTAAGCCTTGGCTATTCTATTTTTAACATCTTCACTGCTCCCACCATCTTTACTAATAATACTACCAAGGTAAGTGAAGCTGCCCACCTGATCAATCTTTTCATTACCCAACGTCACCTTTTCATCTTCACTTATTCCTTGCCATAGTGACTTAGTCTTCCTAACATTAATTTTCAAACCAATTCTAGCACCCTGAACTCGCAAAACCTCTAAAACTTCATTCATTTTGTTCACACTTTCATCTAGGATGCTAAAATCAGCAGCATAATCCAAGTCCAGGAGGCTTTTTCCTCCCCATTTGATTCCATGGTCTCCCATTGCCTTTCCTTTGCTCCTTAAAACAAAGTCCATCAAAATAATCCATACAAAGGGGGATAGAACACAGCCCTACTTAACTCCTGATTTAATACAAAACCAGCTGCTAACCTCATTTCCTACCTTAACCGCAGCAGTGTTATTCTCGTACATAGCACTAATCACTTTAATGTATTTGTCTGGTATACCATACAAGGATAAAACCTTTACTAAAGCTCTTCTATCTACAGAATCGAACGCTTGCTCGTAATCTATAAAACTGAGGACCAAAGGTGTTTGAAAACTCAGGCACTTCTCAATTATTAGCCTAAGAATGAAAATTTGGTCGACACATCCTCTACCTTTTCTAAAACCGCACTGCTCTTCTCTTAAAACTTTGTCTACGGCATCTCTCAGTCTAAAAAGTATCATATTACTAAGTAATTTACTACCTACAGAGACCAGACTAATGCCTCGATAATTACCACGCTCACTTTTATCACCTTTCTTATAAAGTGGCTTAATTAAGGTTTTCCTAAAATCGTTAGGTACTTCCCCTTTTTCAAAAATCATATTCATAATCTTCAATAGCTTATTTCTAACCTCAGAGTCACCATATTTAAGAAACTCATTTACCACCGTATCAGCACCTGGAGCCTTATTATTCTTTAATCCTTTTAGTACTGTTGCTAATTCCTCCTCACAAAACAAAACTTCCTTCACATCCAAAGTATCACAAACTTTTTCATTTTCCTTTATATTTTTTCCTGCAACTCTATCTCGGTTAAGCAAGTTCTCAAAGTGTTCGGCCGATCTCTCTTCAGTTTTTTCCTTATCGCTAATTGCGACCCCATTCCTATCTTTAACTGGGACAAGTCCGGATTGACTTCTCTCTCTCAATTTGTTAACGTGCCAGTACAATATTTTACTATTATGCCGTCCAGTTGCATCTTCCAGATCCTCGGCAATTTTATCCATGGCCTCCACCTCACACCTCCTTACTTCATATTTTAATGCTTTCTCCACTCTCTTTACATTTCTTTTGTTTTCATACGATCTATCACTCAGATAATTCTTGTACAAGTCCTTTCTCCTTTCTATTAAACATAAAGCTTTTTCACTAATATTCTTAGCTGCAGTTCTAGCTTTCTTCCCTAATACACCTTCAGCAACTTCACAAATTATTTTTTTAAAATTATTCCAACCATCTTCCACATTATCAAATTTTAAACTCTCAAGTTTAGTATTCAACTGTTTCTGGAAAGTTTCTCTCAAATTCTCATCCTGGAGTCTACCAGCATCATAACTTCCCGGGAGGTAGTTACCCTTCCGATATTTCAGGTTTAAATTAACCCTTGACACTACTAGATGGTGATCTTTACTTTTAACATCAATAACAGCACTCCTATATACCCTAGTATCTTGTATTGATCCCGCCAGTCTTCGGTCTACTATAACATAATCAATAAGGTTTGCTGTCTTACCATCACGTAGACAGCATGTAAGACCATGTTAACTTATGAGCCATTTTATGACCAAACACCATATTGGTTATAACTAGATTGTTATACCTACAAAATTGCAAAAGTCTGTATCCATTACTGTTTTCTTTTCCTACACCAAATTTACCTAGGCGGGATACCATCTATCCCTATTTCTACCAACCTTGGCATTAAAATCTCCCAGTAATAACATCATATTTCTACCTGGGACCTTGTCTATTTGCTCCTGTAACTGTAAGTAAAATTCATCTGAGTCCCTAGTATCTCCGTCAGTTGGTTCTACAGGGGCGTATACTACTATAACAGATACCCTGAACTTTCTAGTCATAAAATGAGCAATTGGTATTCTATTATTAATACCTTCCCAGCTTAAAAAAGACTTAGCAGTTTCCTTATTCATCATGAGCCCTACTCCCTGTCTATTTACCCCATCCTTCCTGCCTGAGTAAACAAATTCTATATCACCTAATTTCATGCTTCCTACCCCTGGGATATGAGTTTCTGAAACTCCTAATAAATCCAGTTCGAATCGTCTGAATTCGTCAGCCAAAATGTCGATACGATAGTCATTTTTTAATGTCGTAGTATTCCAAGTTCCAATTTTCATGTTCTTTAAATCATTGAAATTATTTTCGCCTCAGGAAAAGCAATGATCCCGGACACCAGTGCAGGACGGGGATCACATATCTTCTCAAGTCTACACCGAAGTGCTTAAGCCGGCTTAGAACCGGACAGCAAGAAGTCCCTGGGACCTCAATGAATGGAGGCTTTCTGCAATCCTGGGCCCATCTTTGTCACAATATGGTTTTCAGCACTTGGCGATGCTCTTCTATCAACAAGAGTCGAAATCCTGCACAGACATTCTCAAGCCTATTACCTCCGACTCATTATATATTCATGCCTACAAATTTTATGCTACTACGGGGAGGCAACCAATAATAGATAAATTAGCTAGGAAGAGGTTTTTCAGCCCAAAGACGTCCATCAAAACATACCAAGCACAGAAGAATTGTCCATTACTCAGAATCCCGTGCGAATGCTGTGTCGTTTACTAAGCTATAATTTCCTTGAGGGGCGCCACTCCTCAAGTGGGAATAGAGTTGACCGCAAGGTCCCCAGTCTTGCAGGTACCCCGAAAAGGTCGAGGCAACCCTTTGCAGAGGCCGTTGTCCATAGATCTGGATCTTACGCCCTGCCACAGTTGTCCTCCTATAGAGGATCCTCCCGCGATGGTGTTCTGCATCACCGTGCAATTTAACCCATTACTGGGAGAAGGTTTGCAACTCATGGGACTTGTGGACAAACCATTGGGTCCTTTTGAGCGTACATTTGAGGGGCCTTCTTCCTCCTCCGCCTGTATTTATGACCCCGGGCGAGGGTGTCCCAGATTCTATAATGAACCCCCAGGGACAAGGTCCCCTCTTGGTCCGTGCCTCTTATGGAGGTACCCAAACACGCAAACTACTTATAAATATATATAAATCACTGAATATATAAATTATATACAGAAATATATAACTCACTGACATATTTAACCTACTAAATATAAATATATATAACTCACTGAATATATAAGTTATATATAGAAATATATAACTCACTGACATATTTAACCTACTGCTTATAAATATATATAACTCACTGACTAGGCCTATATAAGTTATATACAGAAATATATAACTCAGTGACATATTTAACCTACTACTTATAAATATATATAACTCACTGACTGGGCCTATATAAGTTATATACAGAAATATATAACTCACTGACATATTTAACCTACTACTTATAAATAGATAGATAGATAGATAGATAGATATTGCAAAACAAAAGCCTCTTTGGGCCATGGCAAAAACAAACACAGTTGCATATATAGTCAAAACACATGATAATAACATATATAACAATAACTAAACACAGCCCATAGCAAATAAAAATAAAATAACATAACAATTGCAACACAAAAGCACACATAATACTATAAAACTAGCTCACATAGTTACACACAATGTCACACACATAATAATAATAATAATATAATCGTGTATTCAAAAGCCTTTCTACAGGGCCATATACACTCTACATCAAATATAACAGGAAAACAAAAATGAAACTCGCTTCAGCCTTCTTTTTCCAAACCATAACAAATCTTCTTCACAATAGTTCCTTTCTTATCTTTAGTGCCTGATTTACATATCTACATAATTTACACATGAGGCTAGGTACCGTCAGAGACAACATGCCCCGAAGTGAAAAATCACTTTTCCCAAAATACCCTCCCTCAAATCAGTAAGCCCCTGGCACCGGCACAGAAAATGGTCCAGATTTTCCTCTTCAATATTACAAATGGGACACGTGTACCTAGACGCCGGGAACCCCTTACCTCTCTCAAATACTTTACTTCTCCATCTTAATGGCAAACAGTTGGCCCGCAGCTGCAACCAATATAACAAATACTTACTTGGCAAATTAAAATTAAAGTAAATCTCCGGGCCAAACACCCTTTTCACTTCCTTATAAACACTTAATGTCTCGGATCTCTCAATTTCATTCCCCCATGTCTGTATCTCCTGATCTTCTAATCTTTGTTTAACTATTTCTATTATATCAATCTGACTATTAGCGGGGCCTCTACCATCATTCCATATATATGACAATCCTAATCTGTCTAATAAGGATTTAACCTTAAACGACCACGACCTCTTACGCCCTGAAGCAAGTAGCTCTTCATAGGCCTCTCTAATAAGTTTACCTCGTGGTACCTGCACTAACTTCATCCAAAATCTAACTACCTGAACTAGCCTATGTTTACGGAGCGAAAAAAGCCCTAGCTCCCCTTTCAAAAACTGGGTATGTGTAGTTTTATGGAGGCCGAAAAGCATTTTGTAATAACTTATCTGAAGGGTCTCCAGCTGTTCTGCCGCTTCCATCCCCCATAATTCCCCACCATAATGAATAACTGGCATAATCTTCGTTAAAAATATTCTCTTATGCATTGCTAGACTTTTAATACCCATAACTGTACCATTCCTCAAAACTGTCGATATAGCCGCTTTCCCCCTTTTTACTGACTCTTTAATGTGGGCACACCAACTACCATTATTTTGAAATACAAAACCTAAATATTTTGAATTTTCAACTATCTTTATTTCATTACCTTTAAACATAAACTTACCATTACTTTCTTTGTCTTTTCTTTTACCAAAAATAACTATTTCTGTCTTCTTAACATTAAGTTGGAGCTTCTTCAGATCTAAGTAATCTGCAACAAGATCTAACAAAATCTGTAATTCCTGGGCAGACTTAGCTACAAGTACGCTATCATCAGCGAAAAGCAAAACTGAAAATAATTTTGAGCCAAGACCCATTGTCGGAGCCCACCTTCTTTCCAAAAACTGAACTAAATCATTTATAAATATAGAAAACAAACGGGGGAAAGAGCACTACCTTGTTTACCCCTTTAACGGTTTCTATATACTCTGGTAAACCCTGATCCATTACCTTTACTACCGCCTTAGTTCTGCAATACATGCTAGTAACTAACCTCACAAAAATACTTGGTAATCCTATACTTCTAAGAATATCTACCAAAAGCACCCTCTCAACATTATTAAAAGCTTTTCTTAGGTCTAAAAAAGCTGCATATAGACGGCTATTCCCTGTTCCATACTTATCGACTAAAGCTCTAAGCACAAATGCCCTATCTGCTGTACTATAGCCTTTCCTAAATCCTCCTTGCTCTTCATTTATAATCTTACTTTTATCTAACCACCTATCTAGCCTCCTATCTAAAATTGTCTCTAACACTTTACTAAAAACTGGTGCTTGAGCTATGGGCCTATAGTTATCATTCGAGCTAGGGTCCCCCTTCTTAAAAAGCGGTATAACAACTGAAGTCTTCCATAATTCTGGCAACTTACCTGTAGATACAATGCTATTAAATGGTATAACTAATATCGACAAAAACACCGACAAAAATTTCTTAACCACCCAGGCTGGTATCCCATCCAAACCTGGTGCTGAACTCCTTTCATCTTACTAACTACTTCTCTAACCTCCTCTCTTGTTACTTCCCCTACTAATTCATAATCATTTTTCTGCAGCGGGAAAATACTTTCACCTGAACATGACGACTGTCTATCCTCATCTAGCCCTTCACAATCTCCTTCTAATTTCTCAAAATATCCAGGCCACGACTCCGGTGAAGGAGTTCGACCTGAAATATTAGCTCTTTCCTTTCTCATTCTACTCCAAAATTCTTTAACATTCCCTAGTGTAAAATCCTCCATCATCTTTTTCCTTTCTAAACTATCCCATTCCCGACTTTTCCTCTTCAGCAATTTCTTATATTCCCTATTCTTAACTCTATAAAAATTCAACGCTTCTAACCGCAATTCTTCATCCTGGCACTGCCTAACAATTTCTAATTCTGTTTCTACCTCCTGGTTTAACCTTCTACATTCCTCATCATAATATCGTTTATCTCCTGATTTAACTTTCCTTTCTACCGCTTTACTAGACCACTGGCGCACAAACTCACATAACTCGGCAAGGACTTCCTCAGCACCGCAATCTAGATTTCTAATCTCCTCTAATCTATCCATTACTTCCGGTCTCGCTATTATCTCATTCATATTATCAATTTCTTTGTTATTCCAATCTCTTTTTAACGCTTTTTGAACTCTAACCTTCTCTTGACCGACTGTCTCCTACCTCTTTACAATACCGTTCCTCTTACTTTCAACCTCTATAGCCAACTCTAACTTAACTGGCCAGTGGTCTGAACCAACTGACTGAAGTACCTCAATGTCAACTGATTGACCTGCAAGCCCACTGTCAACCAACACATAGTCTATCAGACTCGGACGAGATCCCGACATACAGGTAAACTCCCCTACTCCCCCATCAGTTCCAAATCTCCCATTCCCAATTATTAGACCATTTTCCGAGGAGAGCTTCAAGAGCCTTCTCCCCCAACAATTTCACCTTCCTATCCATATCTCTGCTATTTCTAGGTATTCCATACTCAGATGGAACCAAGTCTGGCACTTCTCGGAACGAGACACTCCATTTCTAATACAGCACCCGTATAAGCGTTAAAATCCCCCATAACAACAAAAACATCCTCTGTAAAATCCCTTCTTAGTCTACTTAACTCTTCAGCTAACACATCCCATATTTCCTCTCTATTATAGGAACTATTCTGAGGCGCTATATACACAGATCCTAAATTCATCCACTTGTTTCTCACTAACTGCAATCGTACCCAAAGAATGTTTTCTGAATTACTAGCGATTCTATGATAACTCCGGAAACGAGCTTTACTTAGTAACACGGTTATCTCTCCATAGCAGCGCATGTTTCCAGCTGGCTTTCGCGCAACATTCTCAACACTAAAACCGTCGAATATCAGAGGGTCACTTGCGCTATGCCATGTTTCAACTAACCCCATAATATCGATTGACTTTAAATCTTCACTAATCTGTTTCACTTTATTTCATACACCTTGTATGTTCCAGGTTACTAAACTTATTCGATGTATATGGCCGGGTTTTTCCTAGTCCCTGCGTACCTGTCGCTCTTCGGTATTAGCTGCATCAAAATCTGAATCTTCCGGAGTAATGCGGTAATAGTCACGATATCTGTTACTATAGGGGGTACCTCCACGGAGGCCCCTCGACACGTATCGACCAACTCTATTTGGCCAACCACCCGTGGGCGACACTCGCCTGGATACATTCCTACTCTTTCCCCTTGACTGTTCTTCAGGACTAATAACTTCCGAAAATTTTCGCGTCTTCTTATCATTACGCTTTAATGGAGACCTTGCTAAAATAGTGTCTTTATGGTAGGTTTTACTGCCAGTAGGTGCGGGGTTATTCACATCAACTTCAACTACTATTTCCGCATCGCTATCAGACATTGTTGCATCGCTACCCGAATTGTCTTCCGCATTTCCTCGAATAACAACTTCGCTTGCCTTTTGTACTTTTTGCGCGGTGCGCGGAGTCTCCTTTATAACCTTATTCGATAGCTCATCATATTTAAACATAACATCATTCACATAGAGTTTGACACCCCTGAGATAGGCAGAATGACCTTCAGAGAGAGTTTTATTCATTTCTACTCTGAGGTGCTTTCTAGCTTGACGCTGGGCGGGGCTATAATCGGGTGCAGCAGAAAGTCCATATTCTCGTAGAAGTGGATTTCCCCTTTAAATCATATTTCTTACATCCATCGAATTCAGCTTTAGCACAATAGGACCCGCCTTCAATCGGAAAGAGTCTCTTACGTCACTGCGGGTGAGGTGCAAATTGGGAATTAGGTCGTTCAAAACCTTCATAATCTCTTCACTAAGGGTATACCTTCTCGGATCCACCGCCTCAAAGTTGTAGATTATAACATTGCTGCGCCGCAACTCATCCTCTAAACGGTCAGCTCTAAGCGTGGCTGACTGTAAATTTTGGTGAACCAGTATCAATTCACTTTTCAGTTTCTCGTTAGTTTCTGCGTTCGATTTTAGCTGAACTTTCACTTGTGCTAACTGTGCCTCGACAGAAGTTACACTTTCCACAAGTTTCGGGAGAGCGTCCATTTTTTATGTCAATTCCGGCAGCAAATCCAACTTAAAATTTATCTCTTGTAGAGACTGACTGTTCATTGTCGAATCACCTCTATCCGCTTGCATTGTAACAATAACTACTCAGTGACGTCACCGAGTAGTAACAATCCAGTCAAAAAAATCCAATCTCCTGACCGTACTCCACGCAGTCCTTTATCCGAATCGTTCGTATTATTTCACTATCGCAACGCTATTACTTGGTATCAAATCGATGTTCACCCTTCGAATGCTGAATGAATATGGCAGGGGGGCAATAAACTCCCCCCTTTTTCCAAAAATTCCTTCCAATAAACCACGTCAGCCAGCGGTTAGTTAGCTTATCCAATAATTAGTTTATTTATACAATAGATTACGTCACAGTGTACTTGGCACGGAATACAACACAGATAGATTTTCGAACTTGCTTGGTTGAATGCTAGTTGCTAAATTCCTTATGAAAATATACTTGCGCAATAAATTATCCTTTTTGTCACTTCAAATATAATCCGATTACGAATGCTATTTATTTGCTTAGATGTTCACAGCGCGGGAACTGAATGAGAACTGAAATATAAATATATATAACTCACTGTTATATAAATATATATAACTCACTGAATATATAAGTTATATACAGAAATATATAACTCACTTACATATTTAACCTACTAATTATAAATATATATAACTCACTGACTATAAAAGTTATATACAGAAATATATAACTCACTGACATATTAACCTACTACTTACAAATATACATAACTCACTGACTAGGCCTATATAAGTTATATACAGAAATATATAAGTCACTGACATTTAACCTACTACTTATAAATGTATATAACTCACTGACTATAAAAGTTATATACAGAAATATATAACTCACTGACATATTTAACCTACTACTTATAAATATATATAACTCACTGACTAGGCCTATATAAGTTATATACAGAAATATATAACTCAGTGACATATTAACCTACTACTTATAAATATGTATAACTCACTGACTAGGCCTATATAAGTTATATTCAGAAATATATAACTCACTGACATATTTAACCTACTACTTATAAATATATATAACTCACTGACTAGGCCTATATAAGTTATATACAGAAATATATAACTCTGCGACATATTTAGCCTGCTACTTATAAAGATGTGTAACTCACTGACTAGGCCTATATAAGTTATATACAGAAAATATATAACTCAGTGACATATTTAACCTACTACTTATAAATATATATAACTCACTGACTAGGCCTATATAAGTTATATTCAGAAATATATAACTCACTGACATATTTAACCTACTACTTATAAATATATATAACTCACTGACTAGGCCTATATAAGTTATATACAGAAATATATAACTCACTGGCATATTTAACGTACTACTTATAAATATGTATAACTCACTGACAGGGCCTATATAAGTTATATACAGAAATATATTGTACCAAAGATCCTCTATAAAGCTATTGGGTAGTTGACTTTTTTGGGGGCAAGTATCATTGCACTTTACATGATTTCCAAAGACATGATTGGGGCCTTTGTGGAGCAAACTTTTTAAATTATCGGCTGTACTGTATATATATATATATATATATATATATATATATATATATATATATATATATATATATATATATATATAATATATATATATTTATATATATATATATATATATATATATATATATATATATATATATATATATATATATAGATATATATATATATATATATATATATATATAGATATATATATATAATATATATATATATATATATATATATATATATATATATATATTATATATATATATATATATATATATATATATATATTCTCTCTTCTCTGGCTAATGATTTAACTAAAAAAGAAATTAAATTTTTTGGCTCAATAAAAAAGGATGAGCCTGAAGGAAGTAACCTATGTTTAATAACTCTATTAAACATTAAATATAATGTAATAAACTCTATTAAACATTTTTTTAAAAAGGAAGGAAGCGAATATAAGTGTTAGACCATTAAAAAAAATGCTGCAACAATTTTAAACGTTACCTCCATTCGAATAAAGCAATGACTATTATATAAGCAACTCAACTTCAATTAATGTAATATAAAATTAAAAGAAACAAATTGAAAGTTTAGCCTCATTGAACAAACCATGAGTTAGAAGAAAGCAACTTAAGTTTAATAATGTAATCTACTTCATTAAACATTAAAAAAAAAACACGGACTCAAATTTATGTGTTAGACCCTTCAAAAACTTTGAAAAAAAAAATAAAAAGCAAAACCATGTGAATTTAAACGCTACCCCCATTCGAAAAGCACAATGAATTGAAAAAAACAACAACTTAACTTCAATTAATTTAACAATAAGTTCATTAAACATTTTTTAAGGAAATACGTAAAAATTTAAACGTTAGAATCATTTCGAAAGAAACAATGAACTTGAGAGAAGTCACTTATCTATAGTTAAAACATTTTAATTGTCTTCATATTATGATATTTCTCTGTGGTATCCATTGAATATTTTAGAAATTGTTTATTGACAATAAGACTTTTTGGAAAGTTTGATGAGTTTAAACAGTTGTAGAGATGGTGGTCAAATAACGCAAGTCACGATTTGTGACCAAATCTGGCATCAAATCAACTAGATTTTAAGTGTTGCCGTTAATTATAAGCTTATTTCTTTTACTGTCAATTTGGACGTGTTTGCTTTTCACGAAATAGGTCAAGAGTCTTTTGCATTGCTCACGGTAAGATTGTGGCAATAGGTCCCCAACATTTGACAAAACTTTCGATAATGTTTAATCTTCCTCTTTGGGGTTGTTGATGTTTCTACTGTTGTTTTGGGGTTGTTCTATTTTGTCAATGACACTTGCATTTAGTGGTCTGTCGCGGTAGGGTTTATGTCTGTCCCCTCATCGAAAGGCATTTTGAAGTACAAGTATTTTTATTTATCGTCTGTAATGTTTTCATCATTAATAGGTTTACTGATATTGTCCTAGTAGGGTTCCATTGGTGAAAGGACGAGCTCTTGGTGTTAACTTGTTAAAATAATAAAACTTTCTACAAGTCCTTGAAATTATCGACTGTAAAAGTACAAAGAAGCTACCGTCCGTTTGGAGAAGACGCTTTATTTTAAGTTGTAAATGTTTCCCTTTGTTTTTAACTGTTGACAATCCAATGTAGAAGGTGCACAACCTCTTTTCCTGTTGGCAAATCCTATGTAGCAGACGAATATTCCTGCTATGTAGCAGGAATAAAAGTGTAGAATTCGCAAAATCGTTTGAGTAGCCCCCTCAAAAATTTTCAGTTGCACATAAGTTACTATGACTATTAGTAAAGGATCATTACTGTGTGGATCTAAAGGAAACTATAGACTTTTGAATCAAGACTTTTTTAAATGAAGAATAAAGATTATATTTCCAGAACATGATATAGGCACTTCATAATGATTATAAAAACACTATATTGATTCTCTATCACTTAATAGCGTCAAAACTTCATCTTATTGTCATTAATCGTTTTATATGCCTGATTCTCTAACGTGTAATTACATTCGTTTTATTAAGGTTTGCTCAAATATTTGGTGATGTCCATACAAATTTCCTGTTTTTTCGACTACCTTCAACTACATCCACTGTCTGTTCATATAAAATTTGAATTTCTAAAAGAATTTAGGTAATTCAATAGATATTAGAACATAAAAAAAAACAATGGAACAAATTTAAATGTTAACCCCATGCATATTCTTTCCCCCTTGATAGAGATTTCTAACCTTGCATACTAATATTCTAAGAATAAAATGTTCTAATAATAAATTTGTTTATTAAAAAAAATGCATATTTACATTATTTACATATAAAACAATACTGAAATCTCATGATTGCTTATCTACAATCGATGATCCCTACACATTTCATTCCTTTAATCGAGTATTCCATTCCAATGTCTATATTTTTCTTTCTTAATAGTTTCAGTTGTATTTGTTTTCCATTTTCATTTTGCTTATATGTTTCTCCATTTAATAGTTGTAGATTTTATTAAACTTATTTCCAAACCGAAAATAATTTATATATTAAAATCCTATTAGTTTTACAAATTTTTAGTTTAGCAAATTTAGTAGCCAGCAAATTTTTAAGAATGTTGCGATATAGATAGGAGAAAATATAATATCCAGTAATCAAAGGAAAAATTATAAAACTAAAATGAGTTCAGAAAAACAATCCCAAACAAAGGGAAGGTTGTATAAAATAACATTTGGCTTTCTTCCCACATTTCTTTCATTCAATGAAAGATCTCTCGGAAGAAAGCCAAACATACATCAGAAATCTGTACGCAATTGTGTCTGACTTGTTTAATAGAGCTCTGGTTTCCCAAGCACTAATTTGAAAAGAATTTTCAGCTGTTAAAATCAAACCTTTGTTTAATGACGTGTTTTTGAGTTAAAAGGGCATATGAGTAACATGTCGCGTGTAAAGCTAAAAGAAAAAGATGGTTTGTATTTTTAAATTTTGGAGAATATAGCGTGGAAAGTAATAAGGGTTTTATTTATGTATTAAACTTTACAGACTTTATGCAATATTCATAAGCATTTAATTTTACCTGTTTCAATCAGAACTGTGCCAAGACTTAAAGAAGCAAGGGGTATCATAGCAAAAAGTATAAATTCTAATAATATTGTACATTAACATATAATTTACTATCAATGACTTCCATGATTGATTTTCTTTCTGAAAATATAACTTAGTAAATGTTGTATTGATTAATAGGTACTTGATCTAATAAAAGTTTAATTTCTATGTCAACAGTTGATTCACTTCGATAAATATTCGATTTTTGCTTTGAAACATCAAAACAAAATAAAGGATATACTTAACTGTAAAAATCGTTGGTAAGCGTTAGAATTTCTTCATTATAATCACTTAAATCTCATTTAAAATCTTCTTGCGGATATTTGTAGCCATTTACTCTCACTTCAGTTCTATTAGTATTGATATGATCAAATACCATATTGTTTTGCGTATATTACTCTTATGTTTTTCAGATTTCTGTAATACAATAACAAACTTAGATGTATTATAGCGTTCGCTGACTACCCTCCATGTTAATGCTTTATCAGTTCCATTATCACTTGTATAGGTATTACACACTTCACCTCATAATTCGAATGAGCTTCACTTCCTTATCCAGGTTTTAATTGTTCCTCCTTCTTCGTTAATCCGGCTTCTAATTGAGTCGTGTAGGTAAACTGGGATGTAATACTTGTAACATCCATAATAAATACATTAGAACTACTTTAAAATTTTGAGTTCCGAATTTTATAATGATATTCGAAAAATCGTTTCTTTTTAATATAATTTGATGTGTAACGCCTCTAGAAACACGATTAATATCTTGACAAAATCCAAATAATCTTGATAATGGTAAATACGTATTATCCACCTGACTTTCTTTTGTTTTATTCAATCATTTAAGTTAACCACTATTAAAAGCGTTATTTTGTTTTTCCATAATTGTTCCACCACCTGCTACAACACGTCTAAAAATGCTTTCAAACTCATTTTCTGCTTCAAAGGAATGAACGGATTGGGTTTTATCTTCATACCAAAAAATATTAGTAGCTGCGCTTGGGCTGTAGTCATCTGAAACTTCTAATAAATTTTTAACAGTTATCGTTATACCTACATAATCAATACTTTCAATGCATTTTCCATTGATGATATATTCAGCATTTCTGAACAAATTAAATCCAATATTTGTTAAAGTTGCTTTATCGTTGTTTTGCATATATGTTCCATCCAATCGTGTTATTTTACTTTTGTAAAAGGTAACTATCACTGGGAAGAATCCAAAATTCCACATCTTTTAGAATGAAATTATAATTTAATTGTTGAAATACATTCACATTATTTTCACTAATTTCTGTTTGTTCATATTTGGTTGTAGAATCATCAACAATAGACCTTTCAAATATTTTCCAATTAGGAGCAACAACTTGATTTACTGCCCTTTCTGTATGGAAGAAATTATTAAATTAAATTTTAAAAGATTTTCAAACAGTGGTGGGGGATCGTCAATTGTCACTAAGGGTGTCAACAAGAGCACAAACGGGGATGTAGTTTAAGACCCTACCCTAAAATCATTGCGTCCAACAAGGCTTTCCTCTGTTCATTAAGATGTTTATCGAAATATCTCTTGTTATTTGAAAATATCTCTTTAAGATTGCTCACCTCATTTAACTCTCTTTGATTATAATCGATTTAATATTTTTCTTTTTTAATTGCTCTATTTTTAAACAATTCCAGTCGAGGTTTAATGATGGTGTTATACATGGAAAGAGCTTCATCTTTTATATTTTTTATGGAAGTCTTTAATGATTGAGAATTGATAATATTTTTAAAGAAACTACCAATCCCGCTACCGCACTGTTTTTTATACAATAATTGTTTCTTATTGATCAACATTTGTTATAGATAAATTTTCAATATTCTCTCATTCAGATCAATTAACCTGATTTGCTAATTGATCGGTACCTAATTGATCGAACCCTACCTAATTGATCCGTTCTAGTCATTTTTAGTGTGTTTATATATTCGTTTCGATTGATTGGAAGATATTGCCTTTCTAGAGAAATTTCACAGGGTAGCGTTCCAGGTTCTATTTTTGGAGCAAAACTACAGATCAAATCAGAGGTTGCATTCCAATTCCATCCAGTGGTTGTTCTTCCTAACATAGCTATCTGTAGGAAGTTTTGCAAATTTTCCTGTCCCTGTATCTTGAATGGAACAAATGTCTGAAAAATATGTTTGGGGATCAGAAGGTTTATTTTCCTCTTCATTTTGTAGGATTTTCCTCTAAAATAAATAAAATCTATTTTCATCCACTTGCAACATGACTTTGACAAATTACCTGAATCTTTATCTCACTTGTGTAAACCTGGTTTCACCAGTAACAACTGATAACAATTGGTTTCACTATTAAACAACTGGTTCCACCAGTGTAAAGAGATGCAACCAGCACCGTAAAATGTTCTAAATTACTTCTTTCGTTCATTTTTATGTCACTATAATACTTCGGTGTTTTAATGTCCTTGCTCAACTACCTGAAATTAAAAGACAGCTAAAATCCTATTTGGTCGTTTTAAATAAATGAGTCGAAAACATTTACAAGGAAAAATTCTGGCAAGAACCTAGAAACAGAACAGCAATGGCACAAGTTAGAAAGGACAGATTCTAACAAATACAAATGATGCCAGCAAATCTCCTTCTGCCCAAACTTGATTTTCTAAAAGAAAGAAAGCAGGCTGACACTCTATGCAATAAAAGTTTGTTTTGATCCATCGGGTCTGGCTGAAAGAAAACAAAACGAAGACTTATGCTTTTAGTCTTGCACTCGAATAAAAAACGCTGGAAAGTCATTGAAAAAACAAAAATAAAGAGGATTCTACTACTAGCTGCTCCTTGCAGCACTTGTCCTTGTGAAATCCCTAATAAAGGTTATTTTGAGTGGCTTTTTTTTTACATTCTCTTCCATCTCCCTACAATTTTTTAAGCAGCATTCTTCATTTCAAGAAACTTTGAATCTTTGTGTTTGGATGTTCCTGCCCACAACTCTTCGTTGAATGAAACAAAAAATAAACAAATGTAAGTTAAACTCTAAACTAAAAAATTTGACAAGATTCAGAATATACTTTTCACCATTCCAATCGAAACGTATTCCATAAAACCAGGAAATTAAATTTGAATTATAGATAAATTTACAGCAATTTCTGCAAAATATTACTCGATATGGCTTCAACTCTTAACTTAAATTAATAAAATTTTCAGTAAAGGGCTAATTTCGTCAGAATACTACCAATATTTGGAAATATCACAAGCAATGTTATTTGAAACATTTTTTCCAATATATTAAAAAAACAGTAATTTTTGTTCGTTTCAAGTTTCAACTTACTCTTTTATTTAATCGGAAAAACTAAGCTGCTATAATTTAATTCCGTTGGGCACTTCCTTGATAAAAGTCAAGCAAATCCTACTCCGTTTTTTTGGAGTGCCCACCCTTCAGAACCTCACATTATTTTTAATAAACACTTATGTCGTATTGAATGGAATTCGTTGCTAGAGTTTGCTTCTTCATGAATTTGGATCTTGCCTTCACGTTTTAGCTTAGTTCACAAAATTTCTACCGCTACTACTGCTAACAACACACTGCAGCACCAAACTGCAAGAGGTCAACTCAGCTGCGTAGTCTATTCCATTCTAATACATTTAAAACCCCTATCTTAAAACCCTTTCAAGTAGTTTCGCTTCCCAAAATTTTTTTATGACATCCTCCCCTATTCAGGAACGACCTGCTCTTCGTTTTTGCCTAGATAGTTGGTCGGCAAGGACTAAATTTTGCAATCTGTCATCCCCAAAACGGGTCCTAGACATCTCAATCTTTCTCCCATTTCTGTCACAGAAAGCTGAATTTAACCAATTTCTTCTTACTCTTTACTGTTCAAATATAATTAATCAGTCGGGCACCCAAAACAGTCTGTTCAGATTTTTTACAGTAAAATATGGTTGAACCACATATTTTGTACTGCTTACTGTTTGAAATATGATTGATTAGTTGGGTACTAAAAACATTCCCTTCATAATTCGGGTGAAAAAATCCAGCAAATCCTCTTCCATATTTCAGAGGGACTGTTCTTCAGAACCATAATTGACCGCTGCCATCCCTATAGCTTCCAGTAATCTAATCTTATTTCTTAGACTTATCATTTCATTATTTCAATTTTTTTAAATGTAAAAAACACCCTGAGTCTTGGCTATTCTACTTTTAAAATCTTCACTGTATTTTCTGTTCTTCTAATAATACTACCTAGACAAGTGAACCTAACCACTTGATTGATCTTTTTCATACCCCACATCACCTCTTCACCTTTATTTATTCCCAGCATTAACGACTTGGTCTTTTTAACATCCATTTTCATTCCTACTCTTTCACTCTGAATCTTTAAAACGTAAAAAAAATGTTAATTTTTCTAACATTTTCATCTAGGATGTTTAAACTATCAGTATGATCTAAGTCTAGGGGAATTTAAACTTTCCAATTTGATATTGTATTCTCCCATCGCCTTTGCTGTGCTCCTCAAAACAAAGACGATCAAAGTGATCCATATATATTGGGGTAAGGTACAACCCTGTTTAGCTTCTAATTTGATACGAAACCAGTTACTAACCTCATTTCCAATGTTATTCTCATACATGGCACTAATCACTTCTATGTGTTTTTCTCGTAGACCATATAATGATAGTACCTACGCCCACAAAATAAATCATCACAAAGTGACTTTTCCTTCACATCCAAGATGTAACAAGCTTGTTTATTCTTTTAATATATCTTACTGTAACTCGAATATTATTTTGCACGTTCTTTAAGATATTCTGCCCCTCTCCTTATAACTGAATGCGGCCATCTTGCTATCTATAACTTGAACATAATAGTCCGTCCCTAAGGAAATATACGTAAGTTAAAACTGATTTTGAGCTTTTTCTGTGGCTGCAATGTTTTTCCATTTATAATTCAGTTTGTGCCTGTATTGCACATCATGGTAAAAATAGAAATCGCAGCATATTAAAGCAGCACCCAGGTCACTTTGAAGCTTCATTTTTAGATTCTGGTTTTTCCCATAAAGTAAGCATATATCCAAATAGATGCATGTTATGAATCATGCTCATATATTCTAGAATTTGCAGGCACAATTCTGGTCTAAGTCTTTGGAGAACTTCCTGAATTTCCAAATCATGTTGTAATTGCTTGGAAGTGATTTTTTTTAAATATTCATTTACATGGATAATAACATAGATCCAACATCTGTGTAAATTCTATTGTTTTTGGTGGTCTTTGTAGCATAGATTTAACTACTTCTCATCATTTTTGCATGAAGCTTTTTTGCTCTTCAGCAAAATAGTTTTAAATTTCTGTTTGAGAGGTTATTCATGAAGCAAAAACATTAAAAAAAAATCATTGCCTAAACGAGTGGTTTCTATCTTTATCCCTCATGTATTGCTCCGCTTTCTTGTGAAGTGGAAGGACAATTTATTTTTGTCCTCTTTCTAAACATTACAAAAATGCACTAGAGGTGTACAAACAAGGAAAAAGAAAAAAAAACACAAATAATTCAAAATTATACAGTAAAGCGACCAACACATCTAACGAAGAAAGACAAACAAGTAAAAACTCAAATCATTATTATGACAAAGGAGCAATCAGTCTACTTGACCGTATATAATAGATGGTTTATTGGAAAGTCGGAAATTTTTTTACACATGTCTTCAAAACGAACCGATAATTCATCCATCTTAACGTTATAACGAAAACATGATCTTTTTTTACTAATGATGTGTTCTGAGACTCCTGAGAGATGCAAGTAAGATGCTTAGCCTACCGGTAAAATTGGACCCTGACTTGTTTTTTATCAGTTATAGAGAACAGATTCCAAGACTGAATTATAAAAAAACACATGCAATGCAAACATGGATTTGTAAAGGTTTCCTAACGTATTTTTGTCAAATTGCCCTTTAATATTGCCAGCATACCCTATGTTTAACGAAGTTGATTTTTAGCTCATTAATGGCTAGAACACATGTTGCTCTTATCGGCAAACCCACAGGGTTGCTCAAATACCTCATAGAGTTGGATCTAGGAACAGAGATGGAGGCTATTTTAAGGGCTTCTGTTTTTTCCTTCTCATATGGGTTTACAATCATAAACTCAGCTTTCGACGGTTCAGTAGCAAGGCCAATCATAGAAATATTGGCTTTGCTATTTGGTTTTCTTGTTCAAATAAAGCATTGCTTAGTGGAATTGAAATATCTGTAGTCTGGAAATTAAGTGCCCCCATTTTAACACCACGATTTCAAAAGTCATGAGGCATAAAATTAGAGAATTCCACCTTGCAGCAGGGTAAACACAGCTCAATTATCATGTATTATAGTTTATAAAATGTCTAATTTTTTTCTCTTAATTTGTTGGACATTTGATAACTTTTGTTGCTGTTTGTGAACTCCTCAAAAGTTTTAAAATTATAAGCTTGCTTGTAATTAACTAGCAGAGAAATTTCATGTTTTCTATCGTTAATTTTTTATTTTTGATTAATATCTTGCGTCTGACTGAGTAGGGTGAGGGTAAAGTTACCCCAGGTCTCAGTGGATAACCAGCAATTGGTTTTTGAGTAACATAAGAAAAGTGTTGAGGCATATTTTCAAAAGGTATTTGGTAATTGATCCTCTCATATGGCTGGGAAGTTGTAGAAACGAGAAGGATTGTGGAATTGCAACTGATAGTATAGACATTCTGAAAAAACTAACTTACGAATTTTAAGGCAAACGATATATCACATAAATACCCCCCACCCCCAAGCTGATAATTAATCAAGATACATGCTGACATCAAACTAATTTCAATATTTAAACATTTTGATATACATATTTGCTTAGAGAAGTTTTGAATGAATTTTAAGCAGAGCTTGATATGTTTATTTCAAGTTTTCCAGTTTTCAAGTTATTTTAAGTCATTTGTGAGAGATGAAGCAACAAGCAGTCTGATAATTAGCCAAAGTTTCTATTTATAGATAAGACGCCTACTAGGAATATTTCTTTATATTTTTGATTGCTTAAAAATATAAGGTATTTAAAGTGATTCTTTTGATTTATTGATATGATTGCTCAAAAGTGCTAATAGAAAAGAAATAAGCCTCAGTGGTAAACCGTTTATTTTTACCAAAATAGATAGGAAATCATCCCCTAAAACGGGCTTGTATCAATCATTTAGGACTGACTTACTTGACTTAAGGTCCTGCTGATGGTCCAGCGTAGAGAGAGATGACAGTCTTTGCCTCCATTCCGAACGGTCCAGCGCAAGCGTTACTGCTTCTTGGAGATTAGTACCGATCATGGGGAAGTACGCGGTAAGGCTGTCCCTCCATCTGAACCGGGGTCTTCCACGGGGGCGCTTCCAGCCATGTTGAGGAGGATCAAAATTGAAAAGTATGCTGGCGGGTGCTTCTTCTGGCATGGGAATTAAGTGTTCTAACCAGTGGAGGTAGTTCAAATATTTTCAAATTAGGAGCAACAACTTGATTCACTGCCATTTCTATATGGAAGAAATTATTAAATAAACTTAAAAAGATTTTCAAACAGTGGTGGGGGATCGTCGATTGTCACTAAGAGTGTTAACAAGAGCATCACCGGGGATATAATTTAAGACGCTTCCCTAAAATCATTACATCCAATAAGCTTTTCCTCTGTCCATCAAGATGTGTATTGAAATATCTCTTGTTTTTTGAAGTTATCTCTTTAAGATTGCTCACCTCATTTAGCTCTCTTTGATTATAATCTATCTGATATTTTCCATTTTAATTGCTCCATTTTTAAACAATTCCAGTCGAGGTTTAATGATGGTGTTATACATGAAACAAGCTTCATCTTTTATATTTTTATGGAAGTCTTGAATGATTGAGAATTGATAATTGGTAATATTTTTAAGGAGACTACCAATCCCGCTACCGTACTGTTTTTTTTATACAATAATTGTTTCTTATTGATCAACATTTATTACAGATAAATTTTCAATATTCTCTCCATTCAGATCAGTTAACCTAATTGGTTGAAAACTTTGCTTGAACTTTGCGTTGCTTAAAGATTAATCCAGTCGTTGAAATCTTTTTTTTTAATTTTTGTCATTTTCATGTAATTTATCAGTAATCGTATTAGTATTTTTATCTTCTGCTTCAACGATGGGAGCACCCAACTTTTCAGGATGGTCGCGCAATCCAGCTTGCTCTAAGGAACGTTCTTGAACTATATTTTTTTTTGTATTTCTATACTTTTAACTATACTCGCTAATAACTTAATTCAACTTTATAGGATCTATTTATAGAATGAAAGTTCATATTGAATAACATTCGAGGGTTCTTTTTCATAAAAGCCACCAAATAATGAGCTCACCAGTTTTGTCCGACAGTTCATACGTTATAGTGGTTGTATCCTTAACCGTAGCAATTTGAAATGTCTCTGTTGTATAGTTTGGAAGATAGCCTTTATCAAAAAGATTCTTTTTCATTATAATTCTAACCAAATCACCAACACTACAAAAACATTGAATTTGTTTATGGATGGTTTTTTAACTTCGACATCAGGAAATAAATTAGTGTACACCTTGTTTTCATTTTGATAGATCGATGATAAGACTTGTTATAATTGTTAACGAAAGAGGGTAATACATCTATCCAACGTTTTGTTTTGTTATGAGTAAAATATTCCCAAAATTTCTCGTTGATTGTTCTATTAAACAATTCAACAATTTTTGCTTTTAATTCACTTTCAGATGAGAACCATAACATTACCTGTTTGTAATTTTTTAGGTTTTCTTTTTTTAAATGAATCGATAAAAGCACTAATAATTTCCTGACACGTTTTATCCTTTAAAGGAATAAACCAAATATATTTACTAAAATAATCGATGACTGTAAGAATATAATTTAAATTATTATTTTTACTTTTACACTGCTGCATATCAGCCAAATCTTCTTGCCACTAATCATCGACACCATGAATGTAAACGCGTCTTCTTTTAAATTTATGATAAGATGGATGGTGTTAAGAATAAATATTTTGATTTTGTGACACTTTTTATTTTAGTTTTTGATCCATTAAAACCATGTCCTTTCAATTTTCTATGTAAATCATTAAACCCTGAAAAGTTTGAATAATAGAGTTTAAAAGTTTGTTTTCTACACTACTCTTGCCAGTACAAATACCACTTCCTTTTATACAGGGTTCTCATTGCCTTCTTAAAAAAAAGAAAGATTTTTCTTGCAACCACAAAGCGTACAAATACCTTTAATCATTGGCACATCATTTCTTTTTTAAACAACCTGAGTTAGACTCGGTTGCAGTAACCTTTTTATACCGCGTACAATAAATATCTATTTATTACTGATTTAAATTATTAAACAAATTTAAGTTATTAAACATATTAATAAACATTAGCATATGTTCACGTTCCCAAGAAAGTCTCGAGAATAGTAAATAGAAAGCAATAAAGTTCATCAAGCTTGACTTTTTTTAAGATTTGGAATTTTGTTTGATAAAATCAGCTCTAGATAAATGGCAGATATTGTAGAATTGATTAAAACTTGTTTTCAACGAAAATCCAATTTTATCAAAATACAAAATCGATTACCGCATACAATTCATGAATTACGAGCAACAGCGAAACTATTTGATATGAGAGCTGTTGGTAGAAAAGATGAACTATTAAACACAATAAATAATAATCTTCATAATAAAATATTACTTGAAGATAATCTAATTGAGTTAGAATGTAATGCCAAGTGTCCAGATGGTAAGAAACCCTACTGATTTAATATTACTCCAGATTTAAAAACAGGGTTAGAAAATGAAATCAAAGAAAAGAATAAAACCATTTCAGATTTACGGAATCAGTTTAACACTTTAAGAAATAAAGATATTATTGAACTTAAATATTTTTTTAAAATCAAAACAGATTCCAACTGCTGGAAATTACAACGAAGCGAAGAATAAAGAAAAGGTTATTTCGATAAACAAGTTGGAGATTTAAGCGGTAAAAATAGTGCTGAAAGAGAACGTAATATTGACATTTCACATTTATTTATAAATAAGAAAAAATATGGGAAGTTCCAGATATCCCAGAGTATATGTTTATAGAGGAAGGACATGACAATAATACAAGTATTCAATGGATTAGAGACAATTCCCTTACAGTTAATATTTCAATGAATGCAAATGTAGCTGATTTTGGATTACTTTTTGACTCTGTTGTTAGATATTCCAAAAAAAGAATGAACGATAGAGATAGTTACAGAGTTCAATTTATTACACGTGTAATATTTTATTCTCAGAAGGATAATGAAGACCTGAAACCTATCCATTATCATAGCTATTCCAGGAGTTTTTAAACAAATAGTGACATCAGACACAAATGCTTTCTGCCAACCAATCTGTTTGGTCATTTAAAAAGGGCAATAGCAAATTTAGTTTTCGTTCGAATGAGCTATATACCATCTCTCTATGATTCTCTGGTCACCCTCCATTCCTGCTAGAAAAAAAAAACTAAGAAACCGGATATGTTACCGCTTTGTGGGTTTTATGTACTTTTTCTTTTTTAATTCTTAAGCGAAAGGCTGTTATACCTTATTCCAAAGAGTATGGGAAACTTATAAGAGTGGAAACTGGCACTAGTGTCAAAAAATCACCAACGCCATCTAGCGTCTGGTGAAATTTAGCATTTTGTTTAAAACTCGTAATCATGATATTTCAGAAGCTGAGCTCAGACGATAATTGCTACACATTTTTGGTAAATAATAGGAAAATCAACAGAATTCACAATTTTTTTATGAAATATCTAACTTTTCTTATGAGTTGAATGATTATTCAGATGATTATGGGTTTCATCTAGACCCTGGCTTCGCGTCGATGAGGGAAGACCGGCGGTGGCGGGGCCAAAACAGCGCGCCGCGCTGCCGGTAAGATGTCAGCGAGCCGCCGGCGCGATCAATGTTGACCGCAAACGTTAATGTTTTCATTAGTCTTTCTCAAATCACAGCTTAAATTTACAACAGATTTGAGCCTATTCATAAGTTCAAAATTCACAAGTCGCTGGCTAGAAACTAGTCTTCTAAGTTATTCATAAAGAGAAGTAGAAATCTGGTACAAACGAAATGGCTGTGTCGTTTCAGAACCCTTGCATAATACTAGTAGTTGAAGTATCTATTAGCTATCTATTCTTAATATAAATAATTATCAAAATTAGTAGTTTTTTTTCATCGAGCATTACTGCATACAAAACTTCAAACACCGTATCACAAAATTCGTCAGTTATCTGGGTAAAAACTTTGAATACAACTTTGAACTTAGAAGCTTAATTTTTTCATAATGCCCTTTGCCTATATCTGTTTTGTCACCTTTAAAAACTTGAAATGGGCGACTTTGATATTGATTGTTTTTTTGCTCTTTTGGATTCTAAAAAGCCTTCTTGTATTAAAAACTGGTTTTTAATAACAATTTAAAAATGTATTTTAAAGTTTTTTTGGCTTCTTTATAGAATATATGTCATATAGGCTAAGGCTGAACTGCTGCTTTTTGTTTATTGCTTTTGGCTGCTGTTTTGGATATTATTAATTTTTTTCTTCTGGGGATTCATTCCAAATTATAAACTGATAAATATCTAATATCAGTCAAATTAAATAATTTCTAAGACCACACTGGCTAATCATGATAAAACGAAACACTAGTAAAAAAAAAGAGAAAAACGAGGATTATACAAGCCAGTGAAACATATGGACTAAAATGCAAATATTTCGGTCAAGACCTCCGCTTGACCGTCCTCAGTGAAAGATAATAACATCAAAATTACTAATAAAAATCCATGGATACTATAAAAAAATTTCGAACCTTGAAACGAAGCGCAACTAAAATTTAAAGACCCTCTCCATGTAACGGTGAAAGGGTAACTGAATGAAAAAATACAGTACTGAATGGGAATTCAATTTTTTAATTTATACAGAGCATTCTTAAAAGCTATACGCTTTCCAGGTAAAACATCACTGATTAGGTTAGGTTGCAAAATGTGATTTTTTTTAATATTTAAGTAAAAACGATCAGAATTAATTAGTTCATCATTAAAAAAAGAGAAAAACGAGGATTATATAAGGCAGTGAAACATATGAACTAAAATGCAAATATTTCGGTCAAGACCTTTTTTTTCTCTCTTTTTTTTTTAAAGGGTTAAATATACTAATATTTTGTTTAAAATACAAAAAGAATAAAATAAATAATAAATAAATAAAAAAATAAATAAATATTCAGTAAGTGCGAGACACTTGTGCGTAACTGGAGGTGTACATTACTGGAGGTGCACATTACTGGATGTATACTTCCTTCTCCTTAAACAGAAACTTAAAACCTCGCAGCATGCAGCAACAGATATTAGTATATTACTCGTCCCGTATATAAGCGGTGCCACAAATAGAGTGATTGTCTTGTTAATCAATAGTTTTGATTTTATTAACTTCGAAAAACCCCAAAACAGCCTAGATGCTCGTAAAGTGCTTGACTTTATACGATTGAATATGCTAGGTGTTATGAAGCAGACCAACACAAATGAAGAGAGCGAAAGAAAAGTTAGCATCCAAGCAACGTGGCTAATAAATTCCAAAGCTTCTTTTTCAAATTTATTCTTTGATCCTGTTTCTTTCTTATATACTTTAATAGCAGAAGAAATCAAAAAAGTACTTCAGAATTCTCAGGTGGAGCTGATGGAAAAACCCCAAAACAGCCTAGATGCTCGTAAAGTGCTTGACTTTATACGATTGAATATGCTAGGTGTTATGAAGCAGACCAACACAAATGAAGAGAGCGAAAGAAAAGTTAGCATCCAAGCAACGTGGCTAATAAATTCCAAAGCTTCTTTTTCAAATTCCAAAGCTTCTTCCCCACTCAAATTCATAATTTTCTCCTTTGTTGCCATTACAATCAATTATTCTTCCTCTTCTTCTCTTTTGTTTAAAATACAAAAAGAATAAAATAAATAATAAATAAATAAAAAAATAAATAAATATTCAGTAAGTGCGAGACACTTGTGCGTAACTGGAGATGTACATTACTGGATGTATACCTCCTTCTCCTTAAACAAAAACTGAAAACCTCGCAGCATGCAGCAACAGCAAAAAGGTTCACGAGAACTGCGAGCATCACCAACATAGTCCCTAGCTGATTGAAATAAAACAATCCCCATATGTATGAAGACGACTGAATCCATATACTCGTCCCGTATATAAGCGGTGCCACAAATAGAGTAATTGTCTTGTTAATCAATAGTTTTGATTTTATTAACTTCGAAAAACCCCAAAACAGCCTAGATGCTCGTAAAGTGCTTGACTTTATACGATTGAACATGCTAGGTGTTATGAAGCAGACCAACACAAATGAAGAGAGCGAAAGAAAAGTTAGCATCAAAGCAACGTGGCTAATAAATTCCAAAACTTCTTTTTCAAATTCCAAAGCTTCTTCCACACTCAAATTCATAATTTTCTCCTTTGTTGCCATTACAATCAATTATTCTTCCTCTTCTTCTCTTTTGTTTAAAATACAAAAAGAATAAAATAAATAATAAATAAATAAAAAAATAAATAAATATTCAGTAAGTGCGAGACACTTGTGCGTAACTGGAGGTGTACATTACTGGAGGTGTACATTACTGGATGCATACCTCCTTCTCCTTAAACAAAAACTTAAAACCTCGCAGTATGCAGCAACAGCAAAAAGGTTCACGAGAACTGCGAGCATCACCAACATAGTCCCTAGCTGATTGAAATAAAACAATCCCCATATGTATAAAGACGACTGAATCCATATACTCGTCCCGTATATAAGCGGTGCCACAAATAGAGTGATTGTCTTGTTAATCAATAGTATTGATTTTATTAACTTCGAAAAACCCCAAAACAGCCTAGATGCTCGTATAATGCTTGACTTTATACGATTGAACATGCTAGGTGTTATGAAGCAGACCAACACAAATGAAGAGAGCGAAAGAAAAGTTAACATCCAAGCAACGTGGCTAATAAATTCCAAAATTTCTTTTTCAAATTCCAAAGCTTCTTCCACACTCAAATTCATAATTTTCTCCTTTGCTGCCATTACAATCAATTATTCTTCCTCTTATTCTTTTTTTTTTTTTTTTAAGGGTTAAATATACTAATATTTTGTTTAAAATACAAAAAGATTAAAATAAATAATAAATAAATAAAAGAATAAATAAATATTCAATAAGTGCGGGACACTTGTGCGTAACTAGAGGTGTACATTACTGGAGGTGTACATTACTGGATGTATACCTCCTTCTCCTTAAACAAAAACTTAAAACCTCGCAGCATGCAGCAACAGCAAAAAGGTTCACGAGAACTGCGAGCATCACCAACATAGCCCCTAGCTGATTGAAATAAAACAATCCCCATATGTATGAAGACGACTGAATCCATATACTCGTCCCGTATATAAGCGGTGCCACAAATAGAGTGATTGTCTTGTTAATCAATAGTATTGATTTTCTTAACTTCCAAAAACCCCAAAACAGCTTAGATGCCCGTATAATGCTTGACTTTATACGATTGAACATGCTAGGTGTTATGAAGCAGACCAACACAAATGAAGAGAGCGAAAGAAAAGTTAACATCCAAGCAACGTGGCTAATAAACTCCAAAGCTTCTTTTTCAAATTCCAAAGCTTTTTCCACACTCAAATTCATAATTTTCTCCTTTGTTGCCATTACAATCAATTATTCTTCCTCTTCTTCTGATCGTTTTTACTTAAATATTAAAAAAATCACATTTTGCAACCTAACCTAATCTGTGATGATGTTTTACCTGGAAAGCGTTTAGCTTTTAAAAATGCTCTGCATAAATTAAAAAATTGAATTCCCATTCAGTACTGTATTTTTTCATTCAGTTACCCTTTCACCGTTACATGGAGAGGGTCTTCAAATTTTAGTTGCGCTTCGTTTCAAGGTTTGAAATTTTTTTATAGTATCCATGGATTTTTATTAGTAATTTTGATGTTATTATCTTGCACTGAGGACGGTCAAGCGGAGGTCTTGACCGAAATATTTGCATTTTAGTCCATATGTTTCACTGGCTTGTATAATCCTCGTTTTTCTCTTCTTTTTTTTTTTTTACTATTGTTTCGTTTTATCAGTCAAATTATAAACTGCATCTAAAAGGAGTAATTTTATCAAATTGAAAAATACATGATGAACTACATGAGAACACTTCAATTACAATGAAACAAAAAATACTTAATGGTTTATTCGGTACGAAGAAAAATGAACTGCAAGCTATTTTCTTAGGTAAAAAAATGAAAAGTTCATCCGTTTTAAATGTAATTAAATGAAATAATATGCAGACTGAAGTAGCTCCAGGAAGATGTTGAGATTTTCATCCTAGTTTGTCACTTTTAATCCATGCAAACTGTTAGGACACTTAGTATCAGTTATTGACTTTAAGCTTTGATTTCCAAATGCTCACAAAAATTACCAAATTTAAGAAAGTCACAACGATAAGTCCACCTGTGGTCAAACTACTCAAAGACTCCTCTTTGAACCCCACCAAGGCTCAAAGCTTATGCTTTGGTCATTTCCATGGAAATCTCCAAATAGTTTCATTTTAAAATATCTTTCAAGCGTAGTTAGGGATATTTAGCCTTTTTTGCTTTTCTTCAAAGCTTTGAAAAAAGTATTATAATATTCCAAATGTCACATTTGTTTATTTGTACATATTTTTGGTAATCATTTGTGGGGGGATCGAATTTTTTTAACCACTGTAGATACGTAAGAACGTTGCAACATCTAGTACCCTGAGGTTATAAGACTGTCAAAGACTCCTCCTTGAGCCTCCCAAATTGAAAGCTTTTATTATGACATGGCCTTTTAATGTAACTTGGGCACTGGACCAAGGGCGCCATTGTCACTTGAGCACAAGGTTAGGTGGGATGTCAATATCGCTCTCTTCACACCAATTTGTTTTCGTGTGAATCTGCCTGGTACTTATGTATGAATGTTTTCAAAGTAAACCCGTTTCATCAATAAGAAAAATACGGGTTGGACGCATATGTCCCTTTCCCTTTGGACGATAAAATCATGCAAGTGCTGTATCAAGTACAACTCACGAAAATCTTGTTAATTTTTGTCAACTTGTCAACTTTTTGGCATCCCTGCTTTCAATAAAAAAAATCAAGGTACTATCAATTAAATATAATAACTCCCTATGCCCCCCTCTGGATCCCATCTTGATAGGACACCGTCTCTGCTTTAAATAAAAAAAAAATTAACTTATTGGCACCCCTGCTTTAATAAAAATCGAGGTATTATCATTCAAATATAATAGCTCATTACCCCCACCCATCTGGATCTTTAATAGGGTGCCGTCTCTGCTTTAAATTAAAAAAAAATAACTTCTTAGGATCCCTGCTTTCAAAAAAAAAATATTCGAGATATTATCATTTAAATGTAATACCTCCCTAACCCCCCCTCTGGATACCACCTTGATAGGATACCGTAC
>CM051272.1:55731697-55826697 GCA_027921565.1 Artemia sinica
TGGTAGCATATTTTCCAAGTTGTAGTTTTTCACTCGTTGGTTGGCTAATCAAGTCGGTTCTCTTTTCATCATGTTTTTTTTCATTAGGTTAAATAGTTTTGGTTTAGGTTAAAATAGGTTTGTTTTATCTTATGGGCATTTAAGGGGATATGCTATGCTTTAACCTCAACCCCCCCCACTACCTGAATGTCCAATATTATAGCCCAACTTTGTTTCTAAACTAACTATTATATTTCATCATAATTTGTTTTCACTTTTCATTAAGCATTCACAAACTTCACCTTCTCGAGTGTGTTTTTATAATCAACAGACAAGTACTAAAATGGTGTTTTATTTGTCTTAGCTTTTTCTTGGCCAACTCAATTTTACATGTTGAGGTGGGGTGTTCTGGAGACATTTTCCGGAGAAATTTTCACATGGTTGGAACTGTCTGGGAATATTTTTCCATTGGAGGGGGGAATATCCGTGAGAGAAAACTTCTTCATGGTGAAATTAGCCATGGAAGCATTTTTCAACTGGAAAGGGAGGATTCTTTTTTGTTAGATTAAGATTTTGTATAGTAATTTGAAATCATTAGGCGGCCTTAGACCTCATAATCTGGGAGGGGGGGGGGCAAGGTTGGCCACAGGAGTATACAAGATTATAAAGAACAAGCGCTGCCTCCTCCCTGCCCCGACCTATAAACCGCCAATGTATTGGATTAAGCTAATGAGGGTACCCATTAATTAAAATTAAAAAAAAAAATCTTAGGGGATAGAAGATAGGAGTAAGGAGTACTCATATTTTGCGATGAGCAGCCTGTAATGGAAAGAACTAACCACAAACCTGATTCAAGGTTAAATTAGGCTTATATGGTGATGGTATGCAACGTGTAATGTATGGGTAGCAATGTATATAAATTACAAACGGACACGACACAATCATTCTCCTAAACATAATCATACTTGAAACGGTTGAAGAGGGCAAACAGTAACCGAGGAGAGTGGGGGAGGGATAATGGACCTGAAAAACAGAGCGACTCGGCCCAATAGTAATCGAAGCTCTAAAAAGCAGAATTTTTTATAACAATAGACCCCATAAAAAAGTCAATTTTTATGCTTATTCCATATATATAATACTCGTTAAGTTTATTATTATTTGTTTTTTCAACTTTTTCCTCAATCTTTTTTTGGTTTTTATCCTAAGGGTCAAGTGCTATTTTTATTGAGGACTCACCTACCAGGTGACAGGAGGACCAGCGGGTTCAGTCTGCCTCTGGACAAGAGTGAACTATATTTACAATTCAGCTGGCCTAGATAAACAAAATGAATACTTTTCATTTCTTTTCAAGAGGAAAATGGTTATCTTCTAGTTATTTTTCTTATTTTTGCCTCTGATAGGTTTTGTTTTGGAAGTGGTTGCAAATGTGCTCTACTTTACTACTGTGTTATGTTAGAGACTTTTTTTAATTTTTTAATCGGAATTCATCTTCAGAGTGCCTGATCCCAGTCAGCAAAAAATAACAAATGACGTATGGTGTTATCCCTGATATAAACAAATAAAATTTGACAAGAACGCAATTGACAACCCTGATTTGAAACACAGGAGCCAACTAGATTCACTCAAGAACTCAGTTAATTTTTCAGCCCCCTTTCCCTCTTTTACACATAAATGATTATTGATAATTACACTATTCTAAATACATTTTGCGCGCCAAAAAGTTTAGCTAGAGTGGTATTCCTTTAAATATGGTTTTCGGAAAAACATAGCATAATTAATTTCTTTTAAAATTGCTTGTTCTCTCACTGCCTGCTTCGATTACTAACTTACTTTTCGTCTTTCAGGTCCTTCCTTCCAAGGGAAACTTTCTATTGCTAATGAGTCTACAGATGATACGAGAGGCATTCAGTATCAGATGCAGGACCAGCTCTCATTGAGAAACAGAAGGAAAATTCTCGAGGGTGTTGATTTAGGGAACATTCCGAATCTCAGCTGCATCGTGAACCTTCCATTTTTCGTCCAAGAGCTCGCAGAATTTTTACTGCACAAAATTTCAATGTCGAGAAGAAAGCCCCGATATGCGCATCGTTCGTGTATATAATGTTGGCTTAAAAATTAAACTAGTGACAGAATGTACTGCCTGTAAGTGGAAAAAACTAGTGAAAAATGAACCTGACCCACCCGTGATAAAGATCAAAGATTATTTAACATCTTTTTCCGAAGAAAATCCGAAAGAATCGATTGAACGTTACACAAATGTGCATGGAGACCTCAATTTGAAGGCTACTTGGGGTGTCATGGGCTCAGGAGGAGGCTACGCAACACTTTGTGAGATTTTAGGTGTACTAGGTGTGCAAGGCATGTCACAAAATTTATTTTTGAAAACTCAACTTTCTGTAGGGAAAGTATGGATGGATACTTTGACAGATGTTTTACTGGAGAATGGAAAAGAATCCCTACAGCGTGCAATTCACGAAAATCGATATGTCGATGATAACATACTGGACCAAAGTGGTTTGTGATGGTGGGTGGAACAAACGGAGTAAGGGGCATGATTATACAGCTAAGGGGTTGTGTGGCTGTAATCATTGACGCTTACACAAAAAAATTGCTGTACGTGGGCATACAAAAATAAATATATGCTATGTTTGTTTTCGGGCGAAAAAGAGGGTAAAAACTCCTCTACAACATTTGTGTTTTATGAATTATGATGGCCCGTCAAAGAGTATGGAGACGGATATTCTCATTGAAGGTTTTAGAGTGAGCGATGAAATGCATGGACTGCAGTAACCGTCGTTTTATTTTGAGATGGAGACTCGAGTGTTTTATACAAATTGAAACAGAACATCTCATACGGTCCTCTAATTGAAAAAGAAGAGTGTGCAAACCATGTTACGAAAACTACACTTCGTATCTATATAATCTAGTGAAAATGAAGAAAGGTGCACATGCAAAATTTCTAAAAAGAGAGACTATACAAAGACTTACAAAATACCTTCGTGGGGCAATAAAAAAAAAATGCAGAAGAGGAGTGTACAGCCGATAATTTAAAAAGTTTGCTCCACAAAGGCCCCGATCATGTCTTTGGAAATCATGTAAAGTGCAATGATACTTGCCCCCAAAAAAGTCAACTACCCAATGGCTTTATAGAGGATCGTTGGTACAACTTGCCAGCACAGGTTCTCCAGGATGTGAGAGATGGGGTGAGAACGTGTGCAAGAAAGCAGATTTCCTCCTTACCGATGTAACAACGAACCTTGCCGAAAATTACATTTCAGTAGCTGCCAAGTTTTTGCGGAGGCTAGCAAATTAGTAGGTCAAAGCGAGGGTCAATATATCATGCCCGAATTGGTGGTGCAAGCTTGTCCTAAGCACTTGGTCCAAAGTGGCATGCTTATACATGGAAAAAAAACATTTAATCACAGTCCAACAAATATAATGAAGGAAATTCTGTAGTAAAACCGCAAACCACCGAGCTAAATCCAAGCGAAATCTGATACGGTATTATAGTAATAATGGAGGTAGATTCCAGGCCAAAAGAAAATGCAATCAACAACTCTCTCTGGGTAACTCTGACTATGGACCGAGCTGCAATAGGCCTGATATGAAAGAAGAGGAGCTAAAAATAGCTATGGTTACATTTGAGAGAGTCCTATCTAAAGAGTAGTGACACCGCTTTGAAAGAACTTTACGAGAGAACCAAAGGCCAATCTTCCAATGAAAACTGGATATATGAAAGAAGTAATAGAATAACCAGCACGTACTTTCACAGAATAGCTACACGCAAACAATCAACTAAAACTGCACCGACTGTGAAAGATATTAGAAGTGGAGGTTGTGGTTACCGCTCAACTGCTATGCTGAAAGGTAGTCGGTTAGAACCTATTGCTTTAAGAGCATATGAAGAAAAATTGGCGCGGAAATTACGAAAGGTGAGGATATTGGTCTTTTGGTTCACTCGACACACCAGTTTCTTGGTACTTCATTAGACGGGATTTTGCCAGATGGGACACCAATAGAGGTTAAGACTGTCCACAATATTCCAGAAAACAAAACTATAATTGATGCAGCTCGTACGAAAGGCCTTGTCAAAGACTTCTTTCTGCAGAGTATCGGCTTAGATATTAAGCTCAAAGCCACTCACAAGTATTATAGCCAAATTCAAGGACAGCTTGAAATTTCAAATCAAGAAAAATGTTGCCTACTTGTCTATAATAACGAGAAGGATTGGGAAGTCCTTACAATTGAACGCAATAGAGAGCATTGGGCCCGAGTATTCCCAAGCCTTTTAAGCTTCTGGAAGGAAAGTCTTTTACCAGAAATAGTTGATTTCGCGCCTTCTCAGGAATCTAGAGCCCAGAGAACCAATATCTATTGGAACAGCTATGAAAACGTTGGGCTATAATAGCGGTAAGAGGCAGATTTTGAACCCAAATAACACAAACCACAAAAAAAACAGAGAAAAGAAGAATTAGCAGCTCAAGAATTTTTGCCAATTATTTGGTCTGACTCTGAACCTGAGTTTTTGCCTATAGTTACAATTTAATGGGCTTGAACATATAAATTTTATCATTTATTTTTATTAATATGGTTTTGCAAGGCCGTTATCCAGGGGGGGGGGGGGTACCCGGTTTGAACCCCCCCCCCCCTGAAATTTTTGACCGAGTCGAAAAAAATAAGTCGAAAATTAGTAAAACCTAGGTAAAAATCATAAAATTAGTCCGAAACTGAGTCAAAAATTAGTAACCCCCCCCCCAAAAAAAAAAAAAAATCCTGGATCCGCCCTTGTGGTTTTTGAGTCAAACTTGATGAAAAGAAAAAAATCTTTGATAAAAATTCAAGGCTTATCAGATTAATGATTCTTGGTTGATTTGTTATGGTAAATACATACCCAAAGGACGCTCTGGCTTTTGATGGGTTAAGAAGACAGGCGGTCAAGGTCTTATTTGTGATAAGACCTGACTTTTCATTTTAATGCTTGGACCTTATGGGTTCCTTCTTTTATATTTCATTTATTTGATCATATCAATTTATGTTCATATTAAGTTTGACTTTTTATATGACTTTATTTCGGGTCATTTCAGGTTATATTATGGCTCTCTACTTTTCGTTGAATAGCTTATTGGAAAATGTGTTTGTTTTTTAGTCGCATTTATTGAAAGAGTTTCATTGAAGGTTAATCGTCGAAGTGCTTGTAGATTTTTCCACTGCTGGATTGTCATTTTTTTTACCAAAATATTTGAATGCAACAAAGATTTTCAAAATTAAAAAATTAAAACATGTTTGTCAAAATGTTCGATCATCCGTAGTTTTGTGCAATAACCTTTTTACTAATATTTTTTGCACGGGGAGGATGGGGAGGCTTTTAATTATACGGATTGAATATTATATTTTCAGTCTGGCACTGAGGCCGTTTTCGACCCTTGGCTAGTAGAAGGCAGAAAAAGGCAGGCGGTCAATGTCTTATTTGTGATAAGACCTGACTTTTCATTTTAATGCTTGGACCTTATGGGTTCCGTCTATTCATCCAAAGTAGCATCTCTTATATTTATTTTTGATTTAATTATTCATTTAATTGATATTTGTTTTATATTTCATTTATTCGATCATAGGAATTTGTGTTCATATTAAGTTTGACTTTTTATACGAATTTATTTCGGGTCATTTCAGGATATATTATGGCTCTTTACTTTTCGCTGAAAAGCTTTTTGGAAAATGTGTTTTTTTCCAAGTTTTGATATAATTATTAATTTTAATTGATATTCGTTGTATGTTCCATTTATTGTATAATAGCAATTTGTGTTAATATTAAGTTTGACTTTTTATATAATTTTATTTCGGGTCGTTTCAGGTTATAGTATGGCTCTTTGATTTTCGTTGAAAAATTTATTGGAACAAGTTTTTTTTTGTTACTTAGCCTAGTATTCGCATTAATTGAAAGAGTTTCATTGAGGGTGAATTGTCGAAGTGTTTGGTAGAGTTTTCCACTGCTGGGTTTCTCAGTTGTTTTTTGTTTTATTTTTTAATCAAAATTTAATGGAATGCAACATAGATTTATTAAATTATAGAAGTTTAAACATTATGTCAAAAACTTTATATCATCCGTCGTTTTGTGTAATACCTGTTCACTAATATTTTTGCATGGGGTGGAGGAGGAGGAGGATTTATAATTATACGGATTGTGTATTATTGTTTTTCAGTCTAGCACTGAGGCCGTTTCGACCCTTAGCTAGTAAAAGCCCTTGAATATACTTTTATCTTTTTCTACTATTTATCAAAAGAATTGTTTCATGTACTGTTTAGTCAGAACTATTAGTTTTTTGGTTTTTTTAATAGATGCATGACAATGTGATTTATAAAAAAAATCTGTTTTGTTGTATATTTAGATAAAATAAAGAATTCGAAATTCGCAAAAAAATTCAAACTATTGTTTCTTGACTTATTTTTTTTCTATTGAGGTTCCAATGTTATCATTTACGTTCAGTAAAAAACTTTTTTGTAGTTTTCAAACGAATTACCTAGGAAACAAAAACAAACATAAATCAAAATAAAATAACAAAGTCAAACTCAAAACGAGCAGGAATTAATGTGAGTAGGGATCTAAACCCCTATGCTTTCCAAAAGCCAAATATAAATTTTACTTTACTGAAAAAATTCAAATGAATTTACTGAAAAAATGTGCATTGTCAGTTTAATATACATATGCTCATATTTATTCCTTAAAATCTTAATTAATTTTGATTTCTTAAAGTTATAAAAATGAAAACATTTTTAAAAGAATTTTTTTCAGTTAAGTACTGAATTTCTGAATATTCTGGCTTTTAGAAAGCATAGGGCTTTTTGATTTATCTCCCTTCGTCCCTTTCTCATGCCCTGTAAGTTTCAAGCCCAAAAAAGAGGAGAATTTAAGGTTTTTTAGAAATTCGCGTGTCCCCACTTGATGTAACCGATTTTTATTAATACTTTCTTTATCTTTATATGCTGATTAAAGGGGCCTCCATTGGTCCTGTCTATATGCCCTGTAAGTTTAAGGCAACTGGAAAGGTTTTTTAGGCAGTTTTAGGCGCTTAATATTGATACAACCAAACTTCTAAAATGTTATGTCTTTATTAGGGTCTAGTTGACCCTGTTTCACAAACACTGTAAGTTTCCAGACTATTTGAGACTGAACAAATTTTGGGGTTCATGAATTGACACAGCCAAAAATTAGTCTCAATCTGTGTAACAGTAATAATCTTATTTTTATGTCTTTCTTTTTTTACTTTCCAGAATTGTTTTTTCTTTTCGTAAAGACGATTCAGTTAAGTTTAGTCAAGTTTTTATTCCAGGCTCTTTACTAAAACTGTACGGATGCAAGTGATCTCGGGACCTGGAAGCTGAAATCCTAATCATCCCGAGGCCTGATATCCTTTTTTTCCGGAAATTTCTGCATTTTTTCTTATTCAAATTATTATATTTTTGTATTTTATTTTAGAGCCTTCCCCGAGAAATATTCATGCACACATCCTTCTCACTAAAAAAGTTAAATCACCATCCTGATTTGACTAAATCTACATATGATGGTGGGGTGCATAATAGAACTTAGAAATTAGAAATTAGTCCCTACAATTTATCATTGCTTTGATCTGCTTTCTGGAATTATTGCTTTCTGGACTAGACATTATACTAGCAAAACATGGGACCCATAGATTCGCATTCAAAACTATTCCCATATGCAATGACTGCTACCGCGATAATACCGTATCCCAGATCCCCTCCCAATATGGTTCGATATTGCCCTAGCCAAAAAGTTCGTGGTAACGAACTTTAAGTAAGGAGCGACCCGGCTCAATAGTAACCAAAACTCTAAAAAACAGAGTTTTGATACCAGTAGATATATCAGAAGTTGAATTTTTATGCTTATTTTAATATGTAAGTTTCATTAAGTTAGTCTTACCCGGGGGGTGATCGTATCGACTCATTGGTCTTAGAAGATCTTGAGAGGGGTCATTAAAACGGAAATTAAAAGTTCTAGTGCCCTTTTTAAGTAACCAAAAAAATTGGAGGGGAGCTAGGTCCCCCTTACACGCCCCTTTTATCGCAAAACGGTCCAAACAAAATTTTGAGATAGCCATTTTCTTCAGCATAGTTGAAAGGCAGGGGCATAGCTCCAGCATTTTATTGAGGGGGGAAACAAGTTCCGCATCCAGAAAGTCAAGGAGCATGGCTATATAATAGCTTTTTTCAATTATTGGGGGGGGGGGAACTGCCCCCTTGCAAATCCCAAACGACGCCACTGTGAAAGGCAAATAACTATGCCTTTGGAGATATCTGGGCCCCCCACAATCCGTGGGGAAAGGTCTTTACGTTACAAAATTTCCCATTATTCACGTATAGTATTTGTTTATTGGGAAGTTTGCATACATTTTTTTCAGGGGAGGGGGGGGGGGGGTTCTGCTGGTGGGATTCTCCATGGGGAGGGTAGTTTCCATGCGGTAAATTTTTCAGGGGAAATTTTAAACTAGGGGAATTTGCCAGAATTCCTATACGAAAATTCTTCTTAGTTATTGCTTTCTTATTGTCGACTCAATTTTACGCGTGGAGATGTTAAGGGTACTTGTCCGAGGTAATTTTCACCAGGATTGAATTATCTAGAGAATAAATCTGTGAGCAAGAGGGATTTATCCGTGGAGATGTTGCCAGATTTCCTGGCATTACTTAAAAAACGATCAGAAATTAAATAAAAAACAAGTTTTTTCAACTGAATGTAATAAGCAACGTTAAAAATTAAAAAAAAAAAAAAAAAACTTAAAACAAACAGAAATTATTACGCATATGAGGAGGGTTTACTCCTCCTCAACACCTCACTCTTTACACTAAAGTTTGAATTATGTCCCAATTCTTTAAGAACGACTCCCGAAACACTGTTCGTTTAATTAGAACAATAAGAAGCTTTTTTTTTAAAGTTCTAAAAAACTAGCGTGAAGAGCGAGGTTTTAAGGAGTAGCAACCCCCATCATATACGCAATAATTTCTTTTCGTTTAAGTTTTAAATGCTGCTCCTTACTTTCAGTTGAAAAAACTGTTTTTTTTTTTATTTAATTTCTATACAAAACTGTTACTTCCTTTGTTGGCTGGCATGATTTTTTGGCACCTTTCTCATCATCTTTGGCTTCATAGCGCAAAAAATGTATTTTGAAAAAGAATATCAGTAACTTTGTATAGAACTTAGGGCTATATCTTGGCTCCTAGGGGGGAGGACGCAATAGTCACATTAGTGACCATGGGTAATAGATCAGTGCAATGCATGTTCTTTTGTTGCTACAGTGATGGATTCAAAAGAGGCCGTGCACAATCGTGCTAATAACTAAAGCTCCCCCCCCCCCCTCGAAAAAATACCAGGGGCTTGTTCAATATTTGAGGGCCACTTAGAGTCATACAGCTTACTCGCATTATCTCCCGATCAAGCATTTAGTCAACAAACTAATAATACAATCAAGGAAGAAATCACCCTAAGGGGTGAATCCATTAGTGAGCGGGTTGTAAATGGGCGTGTTTCAAATTCGCCTGGTTTGTGTCTTCAATGTTAAGAATTTAAGTAGTTTAACCTTAAGGAACAAATGTTTATAGCAACAAAGGCCATAAGGTTGAGCGAAGCGCCAATGACGCAGTAGGTTTTAGGCTTCTGCAGTGAGACGATACCCAAACTCTTGTTTGTAGTTATTTTTATTCGATTCAAACTTGATTTGCATATTCAATTTAAGTTTCACTCGTTTTAAGATTTATTTATTCATTTACATTAATATATATTGTATGTTTGTTCGCATTGATTGTTTATTTAATTTCTGTTCGTTTTAAGTTTCATTTATACTTTAATAGCAAAATATTTGTTTTCGTTTTAAGCTTGATTTTCATATTCAGTCTAAGCATTACTCGCTTTAAGATCTATTTATTCATTTATATCATTACTTGTTGTATGTTTTTCGCTATGATTGTTTATTTAATTTCTGTTCGTTTTGGGTTTCATTTATTCTTTAATAGTAATTTCTGGTCGTTTTGAGTTTGAATTTTAACAAGTATTTGTATCTCCTGAGCTTAAGTTTAAAATGGCATTTACTTTTCTTTGAAAAACTTATTTTTCGGAAAGTTTTTTTTTTAAAATTAAATTTTGTTCGTTTTTGATTGCAAAAAGTTTCAAGTTTTTATGGCATGGGGGGGGGGGGGGCTGCTTACTGTCCGATTATTCTTGACTTTAAAAAACGGATCTAGAACTTTCTATTAAAATCGAATGAGGCTGTTTTCAAAGTCTATTCGATTACCTCTTGATAAAAACCTATACATGAACAATAGACAGCTTGCATAACTTGTGGACAGCAATTGACAACAATGAATGGATTGAAAAAATTGCTCCAATAAAGGGGTTTAGACCATTTCACTTGCTGACAGAAAGGGATCACGGCAGTTTGGAATTGACCTTAATAGGAATTTGTGTGCCAAAGCAATTTTGCATGTATCACAGAGTATGTATTTTAACCTTATAATTGGATAATTATAATCCATTTCCTATGTGTTCTTCCCATACAAAACTCCTTCCCATAAATTATAAACCCCCCTTAATAAGTTATGCCCCAGGGCATAACTTACAACGCCTACCCCTGGGCCCTGGTGGGCTGTGTCGACACCGGAGTTTTTGTTATCAGAACTTTGAACTATTTTAACAAAATGTCTATCTCAAAATTTTTATCTGATGCATTTAAGGCATGGAGGAGGGAGAGGGGTTAATTGCCCTTCAATCTCTTTTGACTCTTAAAAGTGAACAAGAACTTTCAATTTTCAATCAAATGAGCCTTCTCTAAAGTTCATACGAGCATTCCTTCCATAAGAAATAATATGAAGAATTCGGAGAATCCTTAAATTACAGCCCTTGCCTGAGGGCTTTGGGGGAAGTTGTAAAATTTTGATTGAATGTGTTTGGGGAAAAGCTGGGCGTGAGTGGGGGGTTAGTTGCCCTCAAATCACTTTCGACTATTACAAAGGGCACTAGCCCTCGGATTTTCCAATCGAATGAGCCTTTTTTGAAGTTTCTACGACACCGCCTCCTATAAAAACCTTATATGCCCCCAGGGCATAACTTAAAACCCTTGCCCCTAGGGTTGTGGGGGATTGTCCTCCTCAAAAACATTTTCTATCTGGAAATCAACTACGCTGAACAAAATGGCCATCTCAAAATTTTAACTGGATATGTATGGGGGAATGATGGGCGTGGGGGGGGATGGGGCTAGTTGCCTTCCAATCACTTTTGACTATTAAAAAGGGCAATAGCCCTTTGAATTTCTAATTGAATGTGCCTGTTTTGAAGTTTCTACGACAACGCCTTCTATTAAAACCTTATATGTCCCCAGGGCATAACTTAAAACCCTTGCCCTGAGGGTTGTGGGGGAGTGTCCTCCTCAAAAACATATTTTCTATTTGGAAATCAACTACACTGAACAAAATGGCTATCTCAAAAGTTTGATTGGATGTGTTGTGGGAAATGATGCGCGTTGGGGGGGGGGGCTAGTTGCCCTCCAATCACTTTCGACTATTAAAAAGGGCACTAGCCCTTTAATTTCCAATCGAATGAGCCTGTTTTGAAGTTTCTACGACAACGCCTTCTATAAAACCTTATATGCCCCCAGGGCATAACTTAAAACCCTTGCCCTGAGGGTTGTGGAGGAGTGTCCTCCTCAAAAATACATTTTCAATCCGGAAATCAAATACGCTGAACAAAATGGCTATCTCAAAATTTTGATTGGATGTGTTTGGGGGAATGATAGGCGTAGGGGAGGGGGATAATTGCCCTCCAAAAACTTTTAACTTTAAAAAGGGCACTATCCCTTTGAATTTCCAATCGAATGAGCCTTTTTTGAAGTTTCTATGACAACGCCTTCTATAAAAACCTTATATACCCCAGTGCAGAACTTAAAACTGTTGCCCTGACGGTTGTGGGGGATTATCCTCCTTAAAAACATGTCTTCTATCTGAAAACGACTACGCTGAACAAAATGGCTATCTCAAGATTTTGATTGGATGTGTTTGGGGGAATGATGGGCGTCAGGGGGGGGGTAGTTGCCCTCCAATCACTTTCGACTATTAAAAAGGGCACTATCCCTTTGAATTTCCAATCGTATGAGCTTTTTTTGAAGTCTCTACGACAACGCCTTCTATAAAATCCTTATATGCCCTAGGGCATATCTCAAAACCCTTGCCCTGAAGGTTCTGGGGGAGTGTCCTCCTCAAAAAATATTTTCTATCTGGAAATCAACCACGCGGAACAAATGGCTATCTCAAAATTTTGATTGGATGTGTTTGGGAAAATGATGGGCGTGGGAGGGGGGGGGGGCTAGTTGCACTCCAATCGCTTTCGACTATTAAAAAGGGCACTAGCCCATTAATTTCCAATCGGTTGAGCCTGTTTTGAAATTTCTACGACAACGCCTTCTATAAAAACCTTATATGCCCCCAGGGCATAACTTAAAACCCTTGCCCTGAGGGTTGTGGGAGAGTGTCCTCCTCAAAAATATATTTTCTATCTGGAAATAAACTACGCTGAACAAAATGGCTATCTCAAAATTTTGATTGGATGTGTTTGGGGAAATGATGGGCGTGGGGGGAGGAAGGGGACTAGTTACACTCCAATCACTTTCGACTATTAAAAAGGGCACTAGCCCTTTAATTTCCAATCGAATGAGCATGTTTTGAAGCTTCTACGACAAGGCATTCTATAAAAACCTTATATGCCCCAGGGCATAACTTAAAACCCTTGCCCTGAGGGTTTTGGGGGAGTATCCTCCTCAAAAATATATTTTCTATCTGGAAATCAACTACGCTGAACAAAATGGCTATCTCAAACTTTTGATTGGATGTGTTTTGGGGAATAATGGGCATGGAGGGGGGGCTAGTTGCCCTCCAATCATTTTCGACTATTAAAAAGGGCACTAGCCCTTTAATTTCCAATCGAATGAACCTGTTTTGAAGTTCTTACGACAACGCCTTCTATAGAAACCTTATATTCCCCCAGGGCATAACTTAAAACCCTTGTCCTGAGGGTTGTGGGAGAGTGTCCTCCTCAAAAATATATTTTCTATCTGGAAATCAACTACGCTGAACAAAATGGCTATCTGAATATTTTGATTGGATTTGTTTGGGGAAATGATGGAAGTGGGGGGTGGAGGGGGCTAGTTAAACTCCAATAAATTTCGACTATCAAAAAGGGCACTAGCTCTTTAATTTCCAATCGAATGAGCCTGTTTTGAAGTTTCTACGACAACGCCTTCTATAAAAACCTTATATGCCCCCAGGGCATAACTTAAAACTCTTGCTCTGAGGGTTGTGGGGGAGTGTCCTCCTCAAAAACATATTTTCTATTTGGAAATCAACTACACTGAACAAAATGGCTATCTCAAAAGTTTGATTGGATGTGTTGTGGGAAATGATGCGCGTTGGGGGGGGGGGCTAGTTGCCCTCCAATCACTTTCGACTATTAAAAAGGGCACTAGCCCTTTAATTTCCAATCGAATGAGCCTGTTTTGAAGTTTCTACGACAACGCCTTCTATAAAAACCTTATATGCCCCCAGGCCATAACTTAAAACCCTTGCCCTGAGGGTTGTGGAGGAGTGTCCTCCTCAAGAATACATTTTCAATCCGGAAATCAAATACGCTGAACAAAAATGGCTATCTCAAAATTTTGATTGGATGTGTTTGGGGGAATGATCGGCGTAGGGGAGGGGGATAATTGCCCTCCAAAAACTTTTAACTTTAAAAAGGGCACTATCCCTTTGAATTTCCAATCGAATGAGCCTTTTTTGAAGTTTCTATGACAACGCCTTCTATAAAAACCTTATATACCCCAGTGCAGAACTTAAAACTGTTGCCCTGACGGTTGTGGGGGATTATCCTCCTTAAAAACATGTCTTCTATCTGAAAACCGACTACGCTGAACAAAATGGCTATCTCAAGATTTTGATTGGATGTGTTTGGGGAATGATGGGCGTCAGGGGGGGGGGTAGTTGCCCTCCAATCACTTTCGACTATTAAAAAGGGCACTATCCCTTTGAATTTCCAATCGTATGAGCTTTTTTTGAAGTCTCTACGACAACGCCTTCTATAAATCCTTATATGCCCCTAGGGCATATCTCAAAACCCTTGCCCTGAAGGTTCTGGGGGAGTGTCCTCCTCAAAAAAATATTTTCTATCTGGAAATCAACCACGCGGAACAAAATGGCTATCTCAAAATTTTGATTGGATGTGTTTGGGAAAATGATGGGCGTGGGAGGGGGGGGGGCTAGTTGCACTCCAATCGCTTTCGACTATTAAAAAGGGCACTAGCCCATTAATTTCCAATCGGTTGAGCCTGTTTTGAAATTTCTACGACAACGCCTTCTATAAAAACCTTATATGCCCCCAGGGCATAACTTAAAACCCTTGCCCTGAGGGTTGTGGGGGAGTGTCCTCCTCAAAATATATTTTCTATCTGGGAATAAACTACGCTGAACAAAATGGCTATCTCAAAATTTTGATTGGATGTGTTTGGGGAAATGATGGGCGTGGGGGGAGGAAGGGGACTAGTTACACTCCAATCACTTTCGACTATTAAAAAGGGCACTAGCCCTTTAATTTCCAATCGAATGAGCATGTTTTGAAGCTTCTACGACAAGGCATTCTATAAAAACCTTATATGCCCCCAGGGCATAACTTAAAACCCTTGCCCTGAGGGTTTTGGGGGAGTATCCTCCTCAAAAATATATTTTCTATTTGGAAATCAACTACGCTGAACAAAATGGCTATCTCAAACTTTTGATTGGATGTGTTTTGGGGAATAATGGGCATGGAGGGGGGGCTAGTTGCCCTCCAATCATTTTCGACTATTAAAAAGGGCACTAGCCCTTTAATTTCCAATCGAATGAACCTGTTTTGAAGTTCTTACGACAACGCCTTCTATAGAAACCTTATATTCCCCCAGGGCATAACTTAAAACCCTTGTCCTGAGGGTTGTGGGAGAGTGTCCTCCTCAAAAATATATTTTCTATCTGGAAATCAACTACGCTGAACAAAATGGCTATCTGAATATTTTGATTGGATTTGTTTGGGGAAATGATGGAAGTGGGGGGTGGAGGGGGCTAGTTAAACTCCAATAAATTTCGACTATCAAAAAGGGCACTAGCTCTTTAATTTCCAATCGAATGAGCCTGTTTTGAAGTTTCTACGACAACGCCTTCTATAAAAACCTTATATGCCCCCAGGGCATAACTTAAACCCCTTGCCCAGAGGGTTGTAGGGGATTTTACTCCTCAAAAATATATTTTCTATTTGGAAATCAACTACGCTGAAAAAAAGGCTATCTCAAAATTTTGATTGGATGTGTTTGGGGGAATGATGGGCCTGGGGGGGGGTCTAGTTGCCCTCAAATAATTTTCGACTATTAAAAGGGCACTAGAACTCTCGATTTCCAATCGAATGAGCCCCCTTTGAAGCTTCTACGACGACCCTTCCATATGAAGTGCCTCTGGAAAAAAATAATAAATAATAAAACATTGGAGGCGTATGGCCTTTACAATAGGCAAAGCTACAGCGTTGCCTCTGATAAGGGCTATAAGGTTGAGCAAAACCCATTGAACCCATCTCACACAGTCAATAGGCCTGATGTTTATTCACCCCATAAAGACGCTCTTAGTCATAAAATAATTTTGTCTTCTTTCTCTACAGGATTTTCACCTTTCCTTTTTTTGGAAATTTCAAATGCAAATGTCAAATGATCACTGTGTGAATAGAATAGTTTTATGGTATATTTCAAGAATGTGGATAGCTGCTTGCTTGGGAGATTGGGATAATAAATCCTCTACTGTTTCTAGCTTTAGTTTTCAGGCTATGCAGCTTGAAATTTGTTTGTTTGTTGCTTGAATTTGGCAAACCACACAGATTAAGAATAATGTCAGACAGCTCTCTAAATACAGTTTAGTTGTTTCATATTTTTTTTTGTAAAAGACCAAAAACTGTTGTCTCGTTAAAAAATTCGTGTCCTCACATTATTAAATATATTTTTTGCTTTTTTAAAGCATGGACCACAGATTTTCATTTGAATTGCGTATTTTCTCGTATTGTGCCAGTGTAACCTAGCACATTTTTAATATGTCAAAGAAGGGGTAGTTGGATGTCGACTGTTGGACTCAAGTATTTACGATTTTCCAACATTTGTTTGTTTTGGTCTATTTGTTTGCTAATTTAAGATAAGATATTTATTTCAAAAAACGTCTATCACAAGCCCCGAAGGACCGAATTCGCGTTTCGGAGTCATAAAATCGCCAGACTCAGAGGACCATCAGATTCAGCGTATCAGATAACCCTAATATAGAAGTTTTAAGCTCCTCGCTGCAAAAATGTGGAATTTTGCATTTTTTGCCAGAAGAAAGATGACGGATGCTTGTTTGTTTCTTGTTTTTTTTTTTTGTTCCCAGGGGTGATCTTATCGATCCAGTAGTCCTAGAATATCGTGAGAGGCCTCATTCGAACGAAAATTAAAAGTTCTAGTGCCCTTTTTAAGTGACCAAAAAAATCGGAGGGTAACTTGTTCCCCTCCCACGCTCATTTTTCTTCCCGAAGTCACCCAATCAAAATTTTGAGAAAGCCTTTTTTTCAGCATAGTCAAAAATCTAATAAATAAGTCTTTGAGGATCACTTAATCCCCCACAGTTCCCGGGGGAAGGGCTGAGAGCAATGAACTTTGCCCATTGTTTACATATAGTATTGGTTAATGGGAAGTATACAGACGTTAACAGTATACAGAGGCTTTTGGGGGAGGATCTTTCCATGGAGGATGTTTCCTTGGGGGAAGAGACATTTCTATGAAGGGGATACCAGATTTCCCTGCATTATTTAAAAAAACGATCAGAAATTAAGTAAGAAAAACTATTTTGTTCCACTTAAATTAAGGAGCAACATTAAAATTTAAGACGAACTGAAATTATTACGTATATGTGGGGGGTTTACCACCCAGTCAATACCTCCCCTTTACGCTAAAGTTCTTTTTAGTACTTTCAAAAGAGCTATTTATTCTGATTAACCGGCCTTGGTGATTCAGGGTTTCTGATTCGAACAAAATTCGAACTTTAGCGTGAAGTGCGAGGTATTGATTAGTGGAAAATTCCCTATTATACGTAATAAAAACATACGAATATAGAAGTTCGTTACGTAAGTTAATTCGTAAGTTACGTCAGAACAAAATTTCGATAAAGCCATTTAGCAAAAAAAAAAAAATAAAATTCATATGCAAATTTCGTTTTAATCATTCGTGTACGGTGAGCCAAAATCAGAGCTGCATTAATTCGAAAATGTTCAGAAATTAAATAAAAAAGTTTTTTAAACTGAAATTAAGGAGCGACATTGAAACTTAAAACGAACAGAAATTCCGTATATATAAGGGGCTGTCTCCTCCTCAACGCCTCGCTCTTTAAGCTAAAGTTTTTTATTGTTTAAAAAATAAAGTTGTAAGACAGAGTCAAACATTACCGTAGAGAGCAAGGCGTTGAGGAGGGACCAGCTCCCTTCATACACGGAATAATTTCTGTTCGTTTTAAGTATTAATGTCGCTCCTTACTTTCAGTTTAAAAAACTTGTTTTTTTATATTTAATATTGAGTATAAGACGCCGCATTCAAATGAAATAATATTTCATATTATAAGCCCTCACATTTATTACATATTTTAATGCTCAACAACGAAATATATCATAGGACAGCCATCGTCAGAAAATGTGCCAAGATATAATGTAACACTATTCAACGAAAGGTCTAAAAATTTTGGTGCTTCCAGTTTTATTGGACAAGAGCCTTTTTCAGTACAAATAACTACAGAACTTTGAAACTTTGAAGTGATTACATCACATTTCATGTGATTGTGAAAGGGTTAAGGAGAAAAGAAAGAAGAAGCTGTCTCACGAGGCAAGTTTGACTCAGGATATGAGAGCCCAAAATCGAGAAAAAAACCATAAACTGGAAACATGCCAAACATGGATAAAACGAGCTGGCGATTCTCTAACTTTTAAAATAGCTTTACCGTGTATTTTGTTCAGACAGTTTGTCTTTCTGTCTTCTGGATCTGTTTCTATCAAGACTGAACCAGCTGGCCTTTCTGTCACGTCTCAGGAGATGGGATCACGACAATCGAACTTTCGACCTTTAGAATCAAATCTTGACAAAGCCAAGATCTTTGCCAAAGAACAAAAAAGGCTGAGTCATACATCCAGGGCTTTTGCACCAAAACTGAATTATCGTGACAAGGAGAGAAGAAAAAGGCCTTGACTCGCGCTAAAGAATTACAAAAAAAAATCGAATTTGAAAGTGACATGACTTTAATTTTAAGTGTTAATTAAGAATCTTTAATATGGTGTTGAGTATAAAAGAGTTCAGCTATTTGCATGACTCTACTAATCCAAAGTACAAAAAATTATTTGACTGGAGAAATGAAGTCTCCAACACATTCTATGTACAATGTGGCATTGATCGTAAACTACAAAAGGAATTTGATTACCCATATTCATCAAAAAGCACAGAATACAGATATAACTGTCATAGTATTCATACTCCAGACGAACAGAAAAACTCAGAACCTGTCAAAGGACCCGGAGGCGATGTGATATCTGCCAGTTTCAGAAGATGTCGGGTGAAGAAAACAAATCATTTAGACTACCAGCAAGCCATTACCTACTGAATTCACCCGTGCAGCTTACACAGGATATTCGCAGCGTCTTCCTGTATTTGCCACCTGTAAGAGCAAGGCGTATGCAACTTTTCTCTATGAGGAAGAGCTGGCGACAACAGAAGCCAAATGTCTATACCCCTTGAAAAAAATAGTTAGTCTGGACGAATTGTGGATCTCTGAAACCAATATTGATAAAGTAAGAAGATCCAATTACTCTTCTTTGGTCGTTGGCTGGCCAGCCTGCAAATTCGTCTTGACGTTTGATTGCACATCGGTTCGCAATCTATGATGGAGTCTCAAGAGGTTCAAAAGGAAACCGCGACCATTTCTATCACAGTTATGTTCAACCACATCTCCAATTATGTAAACGATATCTCCAGGATTGAAGAATACGTTGAAACTTTATCCGTCCGTGCCAACGACACAGACAATGATAGTATTCGTATGGCTTTTTCTGACATGAAATTGGCTGACATTGAACCAAGTAAGTTCCAACTATGGGCGTCCATTACTGGACTGGAAGATGATGAATATCACTTGATCGGTCACGAAGCTCCGTTTGCGATTAGGAAGCACTATGTAAATGCAACTGTGTACTGTGCGCATGAGAGAAATAAATATATTTGGTGTAAGTTTGTGATAAGGCCATTTGGACTAGTTGGAAGATCTTTCAAACCACCAAAAAGCAGTTGTTGTGAGTGTGAATATTCCTGTAAGTCAGAAGAAACTTTTTATGGGGTCAGAAGCAGAAGAACCACCCATTGATCTTAAAGAAGATCATTGTCCGCTACAAATGGACCATAAATTATCAGATGTATCAATTTATTAGCATTTATCAGATTCATTAGATTTATCAACCCCCCTCCTCCTGCAGAGTTCTGTGACCGGGAATACAAGGAGAAGGATTTAAAAAAAAGAAAAAAAGGAAAAAAAGCGCGTGCGGGACTTATTGACGAAATGTTATTGTTTTTTATTATTTTATTGTCTTTCATTTGTTTTTTTAATAAAAGTGTCTTATATTTGAAAAGGTATATGTATATCAGTAAGAACTAAGAAACTAACAGAGTTTTAAGGGGGGCTCTACGCTTCCCTCGTTTTCCTTGACGTAAAAGACCCGATGTTACGGCACGCACGAGCGACTAGACATGTTCCTTTTTTAGGTTAAGCCCATCGTTTTAATTAGTATTGGTTATCCAAATGTAACCTTCTCTCTTTTCGTAATATATGATCGTTTCTTCGCATGCTAAGTTTTAGCGGTGAGGCCACCCAAATTTCGTTTTAGTCATTTGTTGGCTCTAATATTTGCGATATTTGAACCTTTGCATTAACTTTGGGGGGATTTTAGTTTTCCGCAGTAAAAATCCGTAGTACTTTTCATTAAGGTTATTATTTATTGAACTTAAAACAATATAATTATGTTTTTTACCAGTTGGTTCTTTATTTACTATTTCTTTCAATAATCCAGAATTGTTTTTAATTTGTTTTTCTCTATATTTCTTCATATTATCCATTTTTACTTATTGTCCATTTACTTATTTACATTTTATCTATTTTTATTTAGTGGTTTTCTATATTATTCACGCTTGCCGTTTTTTCCGACGGGAAGATAAATTTCAAATTGGCTACATCCAATAATATTTTGTTCGCCTTTAAAAATTTGAACTTATTATTGCTTCACAAGGGAAAGTTTTTACAGATTACAAATCTAAAAGTGAAGTTCCTATCATCTTTACGTGGAGTTAGATATATGGATCCTGTAACATCTAAATTGTGGCATGTCACTCTTGATAGGCTATGTCATATATAGCTTATTTATTTGGTAAGTTGGGTAATTTGTTAAACACTGACATGGTCATCACGTTTACCGTTAACCCTGAGTCTACGGGGGCGTTCAAAAAAATATTAGTAACACTGAAATCATTAAATATTGGTAAAAATTTTGTTATTGAATGCACTTAAAAATGGTATAATCACTGGTTGGGACCTATAAAAAAATTTTGCCGCCAAGATTTGGTCCTATGGATTCTGGAGGCTTGTGTCGTTTCTAGGAGATGCCCAGCTGCTTGGCGTAGAGCGCTCGTTCGTTCTACTTTCGTTATTTTGACTATTATGCCAATTGGAATTGGTATTTTGATCCCGTCGGTTTGCGTAGTTACCGCTTGTATTCCAATTACTCCTAAGGTAATTTGTTCTCCTGCTAAACTTTGATGTATCGCGTTGAAAGTTTTGATTCGTATTCCGGTAACTACCTCTTGTTAGGGAGAATCTTGGCCAGATGAAACCGTAGGTCGTAATGCCAAAAAAATGGTGATTCACCGGACCAGATTTACAATGCGGATGAGTCAGGGCTGTACTGGAAATGTTTACCAACTTATTCTCTCACTTTCGAGTCCGAACGCAATGAAGCGAGACGTAAGTTAAGCAAGGAAAATTATTATACTTAGCAGTGGTAATGGCTCAGGACAGCACAAGCTAAAAATAGTTGTTATTAGAAAGGCAATATGGCCACGTTCGTTTAAAGGCACTAGAGCTGAAAATATGCCATGACATTACTACAGCCAAACCAAAGCATGGATGAATAGAATAATTTTTCAAGATTGGTTTGAAAAGCACTGAGGTTCGAGAGTATCACAGCTCAAAAAATATGCCAATTAAGGCTGTACTTCTAGTAGTTAATGCCACAAGTCATTTCGCAGAAGTTTTAAAGTCAGCTGATTGACAAATTATTGTTAAGTTTTTACCGCCTAATGTGACTGGACTTATTCAGACGATGGATCAAGGTGTAATTACGGCTGGATAACGGTAATAAGGGATAGGTTCTTTGCGATTTTTGGAAAGATTTTAGTGTATTGGATAGTATATATGAAATAGCAGCTGCATGGAAATTATTTATATTATGTACTCTTTCGAGGTTATGGAGAAAACTGTTGCCAAGTATAGAAAAAGTTTTTAACGATAATTTAGCAGCAGAAGATGGCAAAGAAGACGTTGCTACATTGGCTGAAATGGTGAGAAATACTCCTGGAGGGCAAAACATAGATGAATGAAATATTGTCAATTAGGCGGACTGCTACGCCAATGACCCTGGCTTCGAAAACCTCACCGGTGAACAAATTGCATACGGAGCAAGAGGTGCAGAAGCAAATGAGGAGGCACTAGGAGAGGAAGACGACGAACCGACTACAGAAAATCGGATAACTCTTGATGGGGCATTGCAACACGCCACCTGTCTTCTGATTATTTAGAAATGGAAAGTGACGTGCTATTAGAGGATAAACTCGTTTTGCGGAATATTCACAAAAATAAAAAAAAGTTATATGACAAAAAACAACCACGAGTGAATAACTATTTTCAGACTGCGTTTTCGATTTCGATTTTTTTTTCTTTTACTTTTCCTGAAAGAGCATCTTGTGGTCCAACCTCTAAGAGGTTAATATATCAACTTCTAATACACTTCCATCAATATCAAGTGATTTCATCTCAGTGGTTGATTCTGGTGACTGACTTTCCTCGTAATAATTCACTTTGATTCTCATTTGATTCAGCCATGTTTCCCTCAAAGATTTTGATTTTTTTTTTCTTTTACCTTTTCTGAGGAGCAACTTGTGGTCCAACCTCGAAGAGGTTGATTAATCTACCTCTATGACACTTCCATCAATATCAAGTGGTTTCATCTCAGTTGTTGATTCTGGTGACTGAATCCTCGATAGTATCGACTCTTGGAGTCGACTCAATGCCATGAAACACAGTCCTCTTTCTCCGGGTAAAATTATCCCCCAAACAAAAGTTCTGAATGCAGTCTGGAGGATTACACATCAATTTCTACCTCCACCCTCCTCTTAACTCTTTCTTAGGACTAATGCTGCATTTATCTGAAGGTGCAATGAGAGTTGGGATGCTTCGGTATTGAAATACACTCTTTGAGACATCTTTCTCCCTCCCAACTATCCATATCATATTTAATATCTATACAAGTCTCACTGTCTTAGGTAAATTCCCTGTTGTTTTGCAATTCTAAAACTTGTATACACGGTCTTTAACCCTCTACATTGGGGTTCTATGATTCTTTTGTTGTTAGGATGGGTGATTTTTCCCTTTTAGTGAGTGAGAATTCCGAAAAAAAATCCGAATACATAAGTATGACAACTCATATTTAAATGACTCAAACCATTATTTGCTCGAGTGCTTTTTTGGGTATTTGTTTATCTATGGTGTATATCCTTACATAGGCATTTGTTTCCCTGCCCACTCAGGTTAACGCTTTTTTTTGTAAAAATTTTAGTACACCCTGGAGCTCTGTAGTTTATGTGTGCTGATTCTGCAGCTCTTCGGATTAATTTAATTTTTGAAGGATTGTATTTCTTCATTTCTTCATGCACCCACGGGCCTTATCAGCTTTTATGTAATGGGTTTGTTTCTCTAACTCTATTTTCGAGCATGCGGTTCGAGATTGCTGCATCACCACCCCGAAATTCTTACTCTAATTCAGAAGGCTGCCATATTAAAGTGACTCCTGGCCTTTCATAGAAAAGAGACGGCCAAACATCTATCTAGCGGTCTATACTCATTATTTGCTCAACAAATTTAAAGGACAAACCACTAATTTATTGTTAAGGTTTTGATTTATAATACTAACAGTATATAATAAAATTAAAAGTAAAATAAACTGATGTGGAACGATACAGCTTACCGCCCTGATCCAGTCCCGGTAACCAAACAACTGCCTTCACAGAGATTCAATTCAAAACTAACTCAATCCTTCGAGGTCTTCATTCAATTTTACCTTGAATGAATCCTTCGAGGTTCTCATATTATTTCAAAGGTGACAATTCTTCTCCTGTGGGATTTCTTGACCTGAACATACTTCATTACATACCTCCCCCCCTTATCGAATGCTCACTTATGAGCCTCCAAAGTCAGAACCATGGTCCAGAGCTATTTATTTTTGAGAAAAGGAAAAAAAAGTGATCTCCCAGCCATAGATAGCCGTTGCAAAAATTTGCTCCAGCAACTGAATAACTAGCCACTCATCCAACCCATAAAATTCAAGGCAAGCGAATTCTAATTCCCAAAATAGCAAAACAAAGTGAACCCATGGTGACCAAGGATGGTTTACTAATTTTTGGACCATCTAACAACCTTATCTGCCTCCAAGGTTCAAAACCAGGGCCACACAAAAAAATTGAAACTTTACAGTAACTAATACTTAAAATTGCAAAAACTTTGTTCTTAGAGTGGATGCCATGGACTTGTCAAGAGACAATGCATACGTCGCGAATGAGTGGGGTCACGTCTTTTAAACACAACTTGGTCATTCTTGAATAGCTCTAAACCAAGTAACGAACTACAGAGAACTGCGAGGAACCAACAGCAAGGAATAAGATAAAGGGGGAAATGCTTTACTTATTCGGCCAAAAAGGAAAAATAACTTCCCACAGAAGGAGAACTGTGGACCACCAAAATCATAGAAAAAAAATTACTACCGAGGCCTATAAAGGTGGCAACCAAAATCTAACGATGGAAATATCTGAGAGAAAAAAAATATCAAAATAACTCTACTTGGTACGAACGTAACGGGTATACACATAAATACACAACAGATATAACAATAATACTAAATGATCAATACTGTTAGTTTAATGACTGAACTTCAGTACTGGCAGGGGGGATGGTGGCTGACGACTCAGTATCTTGCCAGTAGGCACGCACATATAATGAGTCGGAGGTAATAGGCTTGAGATTGTCTGTGCAGGATTTCGACTCTTGTTGATAGAAGAGCTTCGCCAAGCGCTGAAAATCATGTTGTGACCAAGATGGGCCCAGGATTGCACAAAGCCTCCATTCATGGAGGTCCCAGGGACTTCTTGCTGTCCGGTTCTAAGCCGGCTTAAGTACTTCGGTGTAGACTTGAGAAGAAATGTGATCCCCGTCCTGCACTGGTATCTGGGATCATTGCTTTTCCTGAGGCGAAAATAATTTCAATGATTTAAAGAACATGAAAATTGGAGCTTGGAATGTTACGACGTTAAAAAATGACTATCGTATCGACATTTTGACTGACGAATTCAGACGATTCGAACTGGATTTATTAGAAGTTTCAGAAACTCATATCCCAGGGGTAGGAAGCATAAAATTAGGTGATATAGAATTTGTTTACTCAGGCAGGAAGGATGGGGTACATAGACAGGGAGTAGGGCTCATGATGAATAAGGAAGCTGCTAAGTCTTGTTTAGGCTGGGAAGGTATTAATAATAGAATACTAATTGCTCATTTTACGACTAAAAAGTTTAGGGTATCAGTTATAGTCGTATACGCCCCTGTAGAACCAACGGACGAAGATACTAGTGACTCAGATGAATTTTACTTAGTTACAGGAGCAAATAGACAGGGTCCCAGGTAGAAATATGATGTTTTTACTGGGAGATTTTAACGCCCAGGTCGGTAGAAATAGGGATAGATGGTATTCTAGCCTACTTATATTTGGTGTAGGAAAAGAAACAGTAATGGATACAGTTTTTTGTAATGTTGTAGATATAACAATCTAGTTACAACCAATACGGTGTTTGGTCATAAAATGGCTAATAAGTTAACATAGTATTCACGTGATGGTAAGACAGCAAACCTTATTGATTATGTTATAGTAAACCGAAAACTGGCAGGATCAATACAAGATACTAGGGTATATAGGAGTGCCGTTATTGATGTTAAAAGTAAAGATCACCATCTAGTAGTGTCAAGGGTTAATTCAAAGCTCAAACATCGGAAGGGTAACTACCTCCCGGGAAGTTATGATGTTGGTAGACTCCAGGATGAGAATTTGAGAAAAACTTTCCAGGAACTGTTGAATATTAAACTTAAGAGTTTAGAATTTGATAATGTGGAAGATGCTTTGAATAATTTTAGAAAAATAATTTGTGAAGTTGCCGAAGGTGTCGAAGAAAGCTAGAACTGCAGCTAAGAATATTAGTGAAAAAGCTTTATGTTTTCTCCGATTTCTTCTAATTGTTTATGTCTATTTCTTATACCACTTTGTATCTCAACTAGGCAAGTTCTTTTTTAGGACAACCCGATCGTTTTCATTAGTATTGGTTATCCACATGTAACCTTCTCCCTTTTCGTAATTTATGATCTTTTCTTCGCATGCTAAGTTTTAGTGGCGAGGTCACCCAAATTTTGTTTTAGTCATTTGTTGGCTCTAACATTTGCGATATTTGAACCCTTTGCATAAACTTTGGGGTGATTTTAGTTTTCCGCACTACAAATCCGTAGTACTTTTTATTAAGGTTATTATTTATTGAACTTAAAACGATATAATTATGTTTTTTACCCGCGGGTTCTTTATTCACTATTTCTTTCCGTAATTTCTTGCATTTGATTTTCTCTATATTCCTTCATATCATCCATTGTTACTTATTGTCCATTTACTTATTTACATATTTACATTTTTATTTAGTGTTTTTGTATATTATTCACGCTTGCCCTTTTTTCTGACGGGGAGATAAATTTTGAATTGCCTACATCCAATAATATTTTGTTCGCCTTTAAAATTGAACATTATTGCTTCATAAGAGAAAGTTTTACAGATTACAAATCTAGAAGTGAAGTTCCTATTATCTTTACGTAGGGTTAGATATATGGATCCTGTAACATCTGAATTGTAGCCTGACACTCTTGATAGGCTATGTCATATATAGCTAATTCCTTGTTTGATAAAGTTGGGTAATTTATTAAACAAGGACATGTTCATCACGTGTCCCTGAGTCTACGGGGGCGTTCGAATAAATATTAGTAACACTGAAATCATTAATTATTGGTAACATTTTGTTATTGGCTGTACTTAAAAATGGTATTATCACTGGTTGGAACCTATAAAAAAATTTGCCGCCAAGATTTGGTCCTACGGATTCTGGAGACTTGTGTCGTTTCCATGAGATGCCCAGCTACTTGGCGTAGAGCACTCGTTCGCTCTACTTTCGTTAATTTGACTATTATAACAATTGGAATTGGTATTTTGATCCCATCGGTTTGCGTAGTTACCGCTTGTATTCCAATTACTCCTAAGGTAATTTTTTCTCCTGCTAAACTTGGGTGTATTGCGTTGAAAGTTTTGATTCGTGTTCCGGTAACTATCTCTTGTTAGGGAGAATCTTTGTCAGATGAAAATGTAGGTTGTAATGCCCCAAAATTAATAAATCATCAATGATTTTTGAGACCTCACTGCCTAAGCACAAACAAATAAATAAGAAGAAAAAAACATCGAAGATAGTTCCAGTCAGTGAAAAAAAAAAGAAGAATAGTATACACACATTTCGATTGAGACTACCACTCAACGGTTCTCAGTAGAAAAAAGGCAATACATAATAAAAACGCAGATAAGTCCTCAGCACAGCATTTTTTGGATTTTACCTCTTTTTATATTGTCCTGACGACCCCCATCAGCGTTTTCTTTCTCATTATTTCTTCCATCTTGCTGAGGATTGTTGAGCAGATGACGAATTAATTTCATTTTAATCATCGTCGGACAGTTCATCTGCAATGAGAAAAAAGAAGACAATTAAGGGCTCAACATTTGAAGTTTTGGATGCAACATTACTTGAATTAGCATGTTAGATTCGAAGTGATAAAACGCCCATATCAGGACTATTAATTTCCGCAAGGGCAAAATATTTTTTTGAACTGCTTGGGTTGCAAGGAGAATTTGATGCTTCCTCAAGATGGCTAACTACTTTCAAACAGCACCATGGTATACGTGAGGTTGGACATCACGGTTAGAAATTCTGCAGTGACCAAAAGGCTGCTGATGTAGCATTTTTAATAAGGCTCCAAAAGGCTGTCTATTTAAAAAAAGAACTTGCAGAATTTATAAAAAAAATAGTTAGTCACCGGACCAGCTGTGGTAAAGCTTTCTAATTTAGTTAATTATTAATTGAGTCAAAATATATTAAGACGCAAAAACAAAGTTTCAAAATACCACTTTTTAAGATAAAGATACAAATCGTTGAATGCGTGGGCTTGGAGGGAACTTGCTCAATAATCAATTTTCTGGCTAAATGCGTCAATGTACCGGAAGGACGTGGTTAGTTTTTCAAATATATAACCCGGTTTTTGAGACTGAAGTCGGATCTTTTGACTTGCAGGGTGAACCTCTGCCCGTTTATTTTCTCGTTAGAAATACCTTGGGATTTTGTCGGATCATTGTAAGTGTCTGTATCTTATTATGTATTATTGTAATTTCTGAGACTTGTGGTCTACTTGGGACAGCCAGTCCCAGTAGAATATCTATATCTATAATTATTGTATGTAAATTAAATAAAAGTATTGTATCATAGACAACCTCTCTACGATCTACCTTTAGCACCTCGAACATACCCGGTCGGTACGCCTCGTTAGTTCGGTCATAGCCTAAGGCACGCTACCAAAGTCTAATTACCTTAGGGCCAGAGTTTATCTCCCCTATAAAGGGAGAATAAAGGCGTCTACGACTACAACCCCCAAATACCATAAAATACACTTCACAACAACTGGTGGTCGCTAGAAAAACTGGGTCGAGAAGGCTAGATAAAAATAGTAGATTGAAATAAAAATGGCTTTACCAGACGAAAAAATGACTTCCCTATCAACAGTACTTGAAATTGCAAAAATTATACCAGAATACGCGGGAAATTCAGATGTAGATGAGTTTATCGAAAAATTAAAAATTTTCGACGAACTAACTGAATCGTCTGAGGATAAGGCCAAAGAGCAATACGTTGCAGCCAGATTAAAGGGAAGCGCCCTTAAACATTTTGAGGCAATTAAGGAAAAAGAGCCCAAGAACATCAGTACTCTAATTGAAACTTTTAAAACAAGATTCATAGAGACAAGCATCTCCGAGAGGTTAAGAACAGATGTTGTCACATTCAATACCTCAACTAGTATCAAGGAATATGCCGACAAAATTTGTAGATCCGTGTGTTTACAATTAGAGAAAGGCGGAAATGACGAGACAGTACAGAAAGTACAACTACATACTTTTACCCAAGGGTTACCAAAAAAGTTATTAAGACTAATATTATCGCGGAAACCTGAAAATTTAGAGCAGGCTATAATACGAGTCGAAACAGAGGTAAAAATTGACGAGGCTATGAAAAGGTTTGATCAGATGTCAATAAATAACACAGGAGCCCAAGAAAGTAAAAAATATGAAAGGAGGACAGAAGAGGATGAACTTTGAGGAGCCAAATCGTGAACCAAAAAGGCACGAGGAAGGCCAATCCTTCCCACCATGGACTGACCCCTCCCCATTTGAAGACCAATCCCATGTTATTAGATCCTTAATGACTTGGAATACCAAGTATTATGGACACCCACCTCCTCCTCCCGAGGAAAATTTTAGAGCAAATGGTGGCAGGTCAAGAATATATAGAAATAGATATAGACCCCACGAGGAAGGGCAAATTACCAAGCAATATAGGAAAAGATTCAGTTGCTATAATTGTGGCAAACCAAATCACTATGCGGCAGATTGCTGGCATAAAATACCCATAGAAGGCCAGACGTACAAGACAAGACACTAGTTCAGAACGCAGCGGGACAGAAATTTAGGAAGGCAGGGAACAAATAATACTTGGCAAACACCTAATAATATTCCTGAATTTAGGCCTAGGAGGCAAACGGTTAACAATACCCAGGGTCAAAGTAGCAGCGCTGAAGAAAACTGGGATAATCCCAGAAACTTTTGGCCAAAAAGTGGGCATTTAAGCGGAGAAACCAGCCTGTAAGGGTCGACAGAGCCGTTTCCTTACAAAGACCCCTATATAGTTTAGAATGTTGTGATACGAATGCAAATAATAATAATCTACCGATTCTGCGTTGTTTTAAAATTGAGTGTTTTCAAAATTTACCATGTTTACTAGATATAGGCGCATCTAAATCCTTAATTCGAGAAGAAGTTTTTAAGAGATTTCCTCCTAGTGTCAAAAATCGTGTAAGCAGATGCCAGAATACCCTGACATCAGTGACAGGGCACAAGCTGACAATTTTGAGAGAATGTCCACTAAAATTTAGTGCAGGGGATAAAGCAATAACAGTAACAGTAATAATATGCAAGCAGCTACCATTTCCTTTTATTCTAGGAGTAGATGCCATCAGAAAATATGGGATTGTATGGGAACCCATATGCGATACAATAACCATAAACCAGGCAAATGAAAATAATAGGCAAATTTGCGTAACAACAGATAACGAAAGTGAAGATTCGAATTATAACCTAAAAATAAGCGGAAAAATCACCATAGAAGGGGGAACGACAGCTCAATTTCTAGCGACATTAAAAGCAAAAGAAAGAAAGGTTAAAACAATGGATGCCATGATAGGAGGGTACAACATAAAAGAATACCCAATGATTTTCGTGGAAAATAAAGTTATAAAAATTGAAAATGGTATAACATACTTGAAAATAGCAAATCTAAGTAATAATAAAATAAAACTGAACCAGGTAGAACTTGGATCAGTAGAAAAGATTTCAAATTCGGAAATAAAATCTCTAAACAGTCCAGAATTAAGCGCAAACTTCATTAGCCACGAACATTTATCCTCATTAAAACCGCAACCACAAAATGCAAACCGCAAGACACAAGAAAAGTATGGAATGTCAAAAACGGATTTTTTGCAACAATTTGATTTAAAACATTTACCGGAAAACGTAAAAACTAGGGTGGAAAATATTTTTTAGTATGACACAAAGACACAAAGCGGATTACGGATTAACTCACTTAATCACGCACAAGATATCCACAGAGGGCCCTCCAATCAAAAAATCACCGCATAAAACACCTTAACATTTAAAACCATGGCTAGAAAGCCAAATAAAAGAAATGGAAGATTAGGGAATAATTAAAGAAAGTGTAAGTGATTGGTGTTTTCCACTAGTAATAGTCAGGAAAAAAGATAACACCTGGAGATTATGTATAGATTTTAGATCACTAAATACCGTCACGGTTAAGGACGTAATGGAGTTACCAAGAATTGATACGATTTTAGATTCGTTAGGGGGTTCAAAATATTACACTAGTTTTGATTTAATAGCAGGATATTGGCAAATCGCTTTAGATGCAGAAACAAAGCATAAGGCTACAGTAATCTTAGACGATGGAAGAACGTTCACATTTGAACGTATGCCTTTTGGCTTATCATTTAGTCCAAATTGTTTTAGTCGACTAATGAATTTGGTGCTAAAAGATAACGAACCAGAAAGGAAAAAAAGATACCTTGGCTTATTTAGATGATGTAATTTTGTTTAATGAAAACCTGGAAGACCACTTGGTCGGACTTAGAAAAATACTGGAAAAGTTTGAAAAAGCAGGCTTAAAATTAAAACCAGAAAATTTAAAAATAGTAGTACCAAAATTAGTTTTTTTGGACACCTGATAAACCAAGGTGCTATTTCACCAAACCCAGAAAAATTTACAGTCATAGAAAATTTACAGCCTCCTAAAGATCAAAAAAGCTGCAGATCAGTTTGTGGTTTGTTAAGCTATTTCAGACGATATATTAAAAATTATGCCAAAATAGCACAACCTTTGACAAACCTTTTGAAAAAATCAGGTAAATTCGAATGTCCAGAGGACTCAAAACAAGCGCTAAATGAAATAAAAAGGCAACTATTACTGGCACCAATACTAAAACTACCAGATTTGACACAAGACTTCTGTTTGCAAACAGATGCTTCGGGGTACGGTATAGGGGCCATATTATTAAACATAAATTCTGAAGGAGTAGAATCAATAGTCCAATACGCGAGCAGGTCACTGTCGGAGGCAGAAAAAAAATACTCGACAGTTGAAAGGGAGTGTTTGGCAGTTGTAGTTTTTACAGAATATTTTCGACAATTTTTGCTTGGAAAAAAATTTGTTTTACGCGTAGACCAAAAATCATTAGTTTGGCTACATACGATGCAAAATACTTCAGCCCGGCGGACACGGTGGATACTACGTCTGCAAGCATATTCATATACCCCAATATATATAAAGGGCCGTACGAACATTTTACCAGACTATTTGTCACGAAATCCAGATACGGAAGGAAATTTGATAACAGCCATCCAGAACGAACTGGAAGAGCTAGAAATACTTTCAAATGAAATATTGCAACTTATCAAGATAAGATGATTTTTGTTTAGCAATGAAATCCTTTTTATCAAAAGGAACGGAACTGCCAGAGCACTTTAAAGATTTTTTAAAGGACTTAGGTAATTTCGATCTTGACGTAGATAAAAATCTTTTAGTAAGGTATCATAGACCATCGCAAGAATATAGAAAAAATGACTTTAAAATTATTCCAGTAATCCCAAAATCTCTGGAAGGAGAAATTTTACAGATGGCACATGCAACAATTGGCTGTCACATGAGAGAAGCAAAAACTATGGGGAGGCTGAAAGGAAATTTTTATTTTCCAAAAATGTACTCAAAAGTAAAAGCTTTTATACAAAGCTGCCAAGAGTGCGCCAAACAAAAGTCGCCACCAAGGACCCCTAGGGCTGAATTAGGTCAATATCCCACCCCTCCAGGGGTAGGAGAATTAATGTCAATAGACATTTGGGGAACCGGAGGAAGTTTACCAGTTTACAGGAAAGGAAACAGGTGCGTACTAACCATAGTCGACCATTTTAATTCATATTCATACGCTTTTCCGATTAAAGACGAAAAGACAAAAACCATTGCGAAAGTTTTGGTGAATCGCCTATTTCTAGAACACGGGATTTTCCCTAGAGTTTTACTTCGCGACAATGGGTCATATTTTAGAGCCAAATTATTAGACGAAATTACAGAATATCTGGATGTTAAACGATGGTTTACCTCGTCTTACATGGCAGCAGCTAATGGGAAGGTTGAACGTAAGCATAGGGAATTAGCTTACATGCTGAGAATACATGCAAGAGAGGAAAATGAAAATTGGGACGAACATTTACCATTTGTAGTCTTTGCAATTAATACAGCTTTTTCACGTTCCTTAAAAGAAACGCCATTTTTTTTTCATATAACAGATCCCAGAATTTGTTTAGATGAAATACAAAATGACAGAATATATTACAACCTAGACCAATATAAGCAAGAGATGGTGATGCGAATGAAAAAAGCTATGGAACAAGTTAAAGACAATCTGGAAGATGCGAAAACAGAACAAAAAGAAAAATATGACAGAACAAGCAAAAATAAAACGAGTTACTGCTTAGGAGATTTGGTTTATGTTTACAAAACGAATCTGGAAGGAACAAAAAAGTTAAAACCGAAATGGGATGGACCCTACAGGATTATAAAAATTCTACCAAATAACTTAACATATGTTCTAAAGCATCAGTATAAGGAAAAGGAAGAATTAGTACACCATAATAGAATGAAAAATGGATATTTTTCAAAACCGTGGAAAACAGAGCCTATACTTTCAGAAGAAGAAATAAAGAACACGATTTCACCAGTATATATCAGAAGACCATATGAATTTTATGACCTTTTTAATGACCAAAAAGTTGGGAGGAGTGGAAGGAGTATTTAGCCCAGTCTTGGCTACAAACTCTACACAACAAACAAGAGAAAAAGGGAAATATTCGATACTCATTGGATACTAGCGATTAAGAAAATCAAACACAACATAAGGGTTTAAAATGTGATAAACCAAGGGTAAAATTCACAGAGGAAGAAAAATTGGAACGAACCAATGAATTATCTGATTTTCATACATTAGACTCACCTACAGTCTTAACGCAAAAATGGCTTTTGGAACAAACGCCATCTACCAGACGCGAGCTAACAGAATGTGACACTGAAAATTCTTCTACAGAAACCGATATAACTAAACCTGGGCCATCGTCAAGAAAACCCTCTTTAAGAGAAAAATTATGGAGAACAGTAAAGAAACCAAAGGGGCAATAACAAGTTCCTTTTTCAGCAGCACAAGTAGCTAAAACACTTATGAAAAAGGCCAAACATCAAGAGAAACAAAGATTAAAGATATTTGACGAGGCAACAAAACAGCACTCGGACTCAGAGCTTTGGAAACCACACTACAGAGACCCCGGAAAAACTTGCAAATATTATAAAGAAGAAAAGCAAAAATTTGGGGTCCAAAATTCGGACCAGGAAACGGAGAAAGGCAGAACGAGCGTAGCCCCCAGCAGATTAATATTTGAATAAAACAATTATAACGGAAAAAATAAATAAAAATAAAATGAGTAAAAAGCCTCTAAAGAAATATCTATATTTTATTTTTTAATCGGTATATAAATAACATCAAGTTTTCCTTCAAATATATATCGCCAGTAAAAAAAATATTACCGTCACTTTCTAACGCTAAATTATTAGCTCCGATCTGAAGTGACATCATAGGTTCCTGCAAAAATTTTGTTTCCGAGACGAGATAAAATTTCGCTTGACTTGTCAAAAAGAGTAACCTTCAATAAAAGAAAATAAGTAAGGCCACGTAACTTATAAATAGGCGTTGTGAAACTAATTAAATTATACATATTTAGAATCAGCATTAAAAGGCAATTCTTTTGATATGTATATTTAAAAAATATATATTTTTGGGGGATAATTAAAAAAAAAAAAAAAAAAAAAACGAAGAAGATTAGTTTACTGAAATAGGGTCACTGGAACCTAGCAAATTTGGAGTGAGCTCAATCACTGCTGGTCTCTCGTTGTTAAGTACATGCAATGAATCTAATGACCTTTGACTCTCTGAGGTGACACTTTCAGTCGAATTTGGAAAAAAAAAATTGTTTTTGAAGAATTTTAAAATAATTATAATAGGAAAAACAGCAAGAGTTTACATTAAGTGCGCACTACATGTATAAGCTAGCTGTAATCTTGTTATAAATAGTAGAAGATATAATAAAGTAAACACTTACCAACAAGGTAGATATGTATAAACAAGAAGCCGTCGACGAAATGGGTCACAATTTAAAAAGTATAGCACAGGTAAAACAAAGTTTTCTCGGGTAAATTAATTTCAAATATAAATAAATTCACAACACACCATTACCAGAAATAGCCAGGGCGAGGACATTGCAGGTGAAAGACACCAATGACAGGACATTTGGCATTTGAAAACGAAACTGCTAAACGTCTTGTCATTGGGGGGGGGATCCACCAAGCTAACCAAATGTATATCAGGAATAAAAGTCAAACTTGGGAGGAGATTTGAGCTGAATGTTCAGGAAGGGTCCTACGTCCTAGAAAAAAATAAATAAATAGGACGTAGTCACGCTTCCAGGGCACTAAACCTGTAAACTTGTAGAACAGGGTAATAGTCAAAATAGTCAAATATCACGAAAGGGACAAATTACACTCAATGACTGTATAAAACTAATGCGCAAATTAAACTGAGGATAATACCAGACGCGAATAATATAAAAGATTATAGGGAAACCACAATACATAACCCCTATCTCTAAATAACTTTTGGCACGACATAGGCACTAATTTTTGGTAAAATACCACAGACAAGGAATATGTGTCTGCGATAAAAACCACACAATTTTGTGGGAATCAGGATATCGTAAAAACGTACATTTTTTGAATAAATGAGAACTAGCAAATGCGGGGCAAAGCTTAATTAAAAATGTTCTAAAATCAGCTGGAAAAAAATACAGGTTGCAAGAATTAGAAATACCCCCCCCCCACCTCTTAAAAATATGGAGAGAATGAATTTGACCATAGAAGGGCAATCAGCATAAAAACTTGTTAAGGGTTTTTGAAAAAAACGTGAAACATAAATATAGGCTTAGGAAAGACATATTTTACTGAAAAAGCGGGAAAAGACTTGAAAAAAACCCTTAGGCTCCATTGAAATAACGAATCAAAAAAACAGAGAAGGGTTCAAGTTGAAAATATAGCCAGACGAAATTAAAAGGAAAATAAACTAAATGAAGTCAGTTAAACTCTGTTAGACGCACTTATTGAACTTGCCAAACGAAACTAGTATGAAAATTGTACTAAATAAGTAAAAAAAGTAACATTAATTGTACTAAAATTGAAAATTGTACTAGCATGGCATAGAAAATTAAGAGTAAGGCACATAATAGCCTTAAGAGCCTCTAAATTACTGTGTGCCATGAAGGCCAGGTATTTTTTCTGCAGAAGGGCCACATTTATGATAAAAGAATAGCCCAAGAGAAAATTGTGGCAACAAATCAAAAAGTGTGACAATAATATAAATAATTAATTATTGTGTGTGCAGGTTCATAATAGTCCTTTTAGCTGTAGCCATGACAAGAGGACCTGGAAACGTTATAAGGAGCTAACAGAAGGCAGTCATGGTAAGCGAACCTTCAGAGTACAGGCAAAGTCATTTAGCTTATCAGATATAAGCTGTTAATAAAGCCTTAAACCAAAAAGACATTAAAGCTGAAAAAAAGAGAGATTACAGACAAAAACGTTATAAAACTGTCTCAAGTACCTAGAAATTCGAAAAGAATTGAAAAGCTTAAAAGTCTGAATAAACAAACAGGCTTATAAGCTAATGACAGTTAATGACACAAGTGGGTTTGAAATAGAACCAAAGTTTTAAAACAAAATGTATATAGTCGTATATGGGAAAAGTTATATGGTTGTAACAAATGTAATTGAGAAAATATCTACGGTTATAAATATATTTCGAAAACCTTTTATAAACAGAGAATTGTATTAAAAAAAAAATTATAGAAATGTAAATAGAAAAGTTATGTTATATGAAATATTGCCAAGCCCTTATATAGAGAATAATTACAGTTATCATAGTGCATAAATCTATTTGTTGGAGTTGCTTTTGTTTTGTAAATATTTTAATTGCAGTTAGGACTTATCATATAAAAGTCTTGACGGACTTATTTAAAAGTTGTACAAAGAATATATATTGCAGTGATTAAATAAATTATTAGGGTACATAATTATTATTGTTTTTCACAATTAAGTATCAGCATAACTTCGGTTAATATATATATATATATATATATATATATATATATATATATATATATATATATATATATATATATATATATATATATATAATATATATATATATATATATATATATATATATATATATATATATATATATATTATATATATATATATATATATATATATATATATTATATATATATATATATATATATATATATATATATATATATATATATATATATATATATATATATATATATATATATATATATATATATATAATATATATATATATATATATATAATATATATATATATATTATATATATATATATAATATATATATATATATATATATATATATATATATATATAATATATATATATATATATATATATATATATATATATAATATATTATATATATATTATATATATATATATATATATATATATATATATATATATATATATATATATATATATATATATAATATATATATTATATATATATATATATATATATATTATATATATATATATATTATATATATATATATATATATATATATATATATATATATATTATTATATATATATATATATATATATATATATATATATATATATATATTATATATATATATATATATATATATATATATTTATATATATATATATAACCTCAACTATCCATGTAAATATAGTGAATTAAATGTTGAGTATTTGTGTTTTTTTTATATAATTCAAGAAGTATCCTACATTAATACTTCATACGCAATTAACAAAATAATAATTAGAATTAATTCCAATGCTAAACTATACCGTGTATTATTTTTTTAATGCTTTAAGTTTTAAACAGTAGTTAAATATCCTATCTAGTTTTGCGAATTAAAAAAAAAAAACTATTTTTTGTAAGCTATTACACAATGCTTGTATACATGTATACTATATTTTTATTTTCTTTAAGTTCTAACTTTTTTATATATACGAATTTTGAGTGTTTCTTTCTACTATATATGTAAAACTATATGCTTTTATATGTATTCTAATGTGAATATTTATTTTAGATTCAGCCTTAGCTATTTTTTTGGAAATCAGATTTTTCGTAGCATCCTTTCGGATCCATTTTCTTTCAGTCATATTTTGACACATTTTTGGAAAGTAACAAATTTTGAAGCCACTTCAAATATATCCAGATACTATCATCTCATACCATCAGAAACCAAACCATACTTGATCAACTGATATTTGGAAACTACAGCAGTAATACAGACTTTACTACAAGTTCATCAAAAGTGAGATAAAATCAGAACTTAATTTAGGCCTAGATAATGTGCTACCTAGCCCAAATGGCTGGAAATATGTGAAAATGCTTTGTGCTGGAAAAATATGTGAAAATTTAAAAATCAATAATGTTATATGTAATTTATCCAAGGTAATTCTAAAAGGAAAAATAAACGGTATATTAACCACATCACACAGATAAATTAAATTATTAATGGGAATTAAATTTAAACTCAAAAAAATTCATAAAACTTTTCTAATATAAATCTAATTCAAGCAAAACCACTAATATAATGTTTAAGCCGCTTGGGGTCAAGTTAAAACAGAAGATGCATATAAGAAGGGTAAAAAGAGTATTTTTCAGTCCTAGAGACAGAGAAAAAGAGAAACAAGGATGAATTTCAAATTGAAATCCTTCGACAAAAAAGAACATGGCCTATATTGGACCAGAAACATGACCCTAAGGAAACCCATTGAGGGTATATGCACATAATGACCCAAAGATGGCAGCATAATAGCTGTAAACAAAATTAAGTTGTTTTATAAGTAAAATATTGAGAATTGGGACAATTCTTCTTTAAATGGGGAGTATTGTGGTAAAGCTTTCTAATTTAGTTAATTATTAATTGAGTAAAAATATATTAAGACGCAAAAACAATGTTTCAAAATACCACTTTTTAGGATAAAGATACAAATAGTGGAATGTGTGGGCTTGGAGGGAACTTGCTCAATAACCAATTTCCTGGCTAAATGCGTCAATGTACCGGAAGGACGTGGTTAGTTTTTCAAATATGTACCCCGATTTTTGAGACTGAAGTCGGACCTTTTGACTTGCAGGGTGAACCTCTGCCCGTTTATTTTCTCGCTAGAAATACCTTGGGATTTTGTCGGATCATTGTAAGTGTCTGTATCTTATTATATATTATTGTAATTTCTGAGACTTGTGGTCTACTTGGGACAGCCAGTCCCAGTTGAATATCTATATCTATAATTATTGTATGTAAATTAAATAAAAGTATTGTATCTTAGACAACCTCTCTACGATCTACCTTTAGCCCCTCGAACATACCCGGTCGGTACGCCTCATTAGTTCGGTCATAGCCTAAGGCACGCTACCAAAGTTTAATTACCTTAGGGCCAGTTTATCTCCCCTATAAAGGGAGAATAAAGGCATCTACGACTAAAACACTCAAATACTATAAAATTACACTTCACAACACAGCTTTACAATATGGATGAGTCAAGGCTGTACTGGAAATGTTTACCAACTTGTTCTCTCACTTTTGAGTCCGAACGCAATGTAGCAAGACATAAGTCAAACAAGGAAAAATAATTATACTTAGCTATGGTAATGCATCAGGACAGCACAAACTAGAAATAGTTGTTATTAGAAAGGCAAAATGGCCACGTTCGTTTAAAGGCACTAGAGCTGAAAATATGCCATGACATTACTACAGCCAAACCAAAGCATAGATGAATAAAATAATTTTTCAAGAATGGTTTGAAAAGCACTCCATTCCTGAGGTTCGAGAGTATCTCAGCTCAAAAAATATGCCAATTGAGGCTGTACTTCTATTAATTAATGCCAAAAGTCATTCCGCAGATGTTTTAAAGTCAACTGATGGACAAATTATTATAAAGTTATTACCACCTAATGTGACTGGACTCATTCGGACGATGGATCAAGGTGTAGTAACGGCAACAAAGAAAAGTTTCAAGTCGAATTTGAAAAAAAAAATATCTTCAAGGGATACGATCTTTGCTATTTTTGGAAAGATTTTAGTGTATTGAATAGTATATATGAAATAGCAGCTTCATGGAAACTATTTATATCATGTACTTTTTCAAGGTTATGGAGAAAACTGTTGCCAAGTATGGAAAAAGTTATTAACGATAATTTAGCAGCAGAAGATGAGAAAAAAGACGTTGCTACATTGGCTAAAATGGTGAGAAATGATCCTGGAGGACAAAACATACATGAATGAAATATTGTCAATTAAGTGAACTGCGACGCCAATGACCCTGGCTTCGATAACCTCACCGGTGAACAAATTGCAAACGGAGCAAGAGGTACAAGAGCAAATGAGGATGCACTAGGAGAAGAAGACGACAAACTGACTACAAAAAATCGGATAACTCTTGATGGGGCATTGAAACACGCCACCTGTCTTCTGATTATTTAGAACAAGATAGTGACGTGCTATTAGAGGATACACTCATTTTGCGGAAAGTTCACGAATAAAAAAGAGTTAAATGACAAAAAAAAAATCACGATTGAATAACTATTTTCAGAAAGTTTAATTAGGATTTTGATTTTTATTTTTTTGCATTCTTTAAAAGCGTAAATAATACTATGATTCGTTCAAATTTTTTCGATTGATTACTATAATACCATTAAATTTATTACCTGTTCTCGTTGTTTTAGTTTAAATACACGTTTTAATAGGCGTAGATTTGTTTTTCTATGTCTCTACAACCTTTTTTTTTCTAATTCATGGACTATTCACGAAATTCGATTATTTGCGGTACTCGCGCCACCCAATCCCAAGCCAAACAGTTTGACTGCATGTTTCAAAATGAGTTTCCATTTACAAAGGCTATAGATTACTCACATTCAGCCTTAGCAAGCCGTTCCTCATATAAAAATATGTCAGTGAATGCTGCCACATATATAGATCTTCTCGTAAGGAACATTTTTACACGGGATTTCAGCCATTTTATGCCAGGCAGGAACTTTTCGACGAGCCGCTCATTCAACAGCTTTAATCCGATGGATTTTGACATTATTAAGTCAATCGGCTCTAAGTCCTCTATGTCTTCAATTTCGCACATTATTACTCGAACTTTCTCTCCAAATTTGATGCCTTCCACTAAGGTCTAAAAAAGGAAACCAACGTCTTCAAATTAAACGTTAATAAGGAATAAAGAAGCAAAATTTGAAATGATTGGTTAACTGTTTACTACTTAAAGTCATTGTGTTATTCATTATTTTCTTCAAAGCAGATTTAACGAAATATTTGTCACTCAATTATTTCCCATACAGATAATATAGCTGTCTGATCTGCAGCAGTGGTTTTTATAGTAATTTTAGAAGAGCATAGATTCTTAAAAATGAAATCGTAAAAATTAAAGGAAAGTATGTCGAAAATATGAACGATACAAATCCTTCTTTTAAGTTTGCTCTGCATGGGGCAACTACGCAATTATCAAGCGGCAGTTTTTGTTTACCAGCGCAGTTTTTGCAGTGCAGTTTTCCAGCTGTTTTCGTTTTCCCTCAAAGATTATGATTTTTTCTTTTACTTTTATTGTTTTTTTTCTTTTACTTAGCCTAAGTTTTGTAATAGCCTAGGTCTAGGCTTGTTTAGCATTTCTTATTTGTAAATAAAAGTAAGTAAGATTTGACGCAAAAAGAGGCCAAAAAAATTCCCTTTTTTTATTAAAAGCTAGGCTATATTAACAAGTATAGCCAAGGCCTAGGGTAAAACTCCAAGTAGCCTACTTGGGTGGTGCCCAATCTCAGATTTATATTTTAGATAAAATCTAGCTTAAATAAGCAGAGACAAAAGGTTCCTGCTCTTGAATTTGATGTATAGGCCTTTAGGTTTAGACAGTTGGGATTGGCTGAACATATTGTCAAAAAATATTTTTGTTCAAAATTTAAATTCGGGCAAAAGTTAAACCTATAGCCTTACTTATTTAAACACAATTATTCGGCTTTAAAAGACACTTGTCTTTGATTAAATATGTCTAAAATTGAATGTTTCTCTGATCTAGAGTACTTTGCTCTCAGTTTAAGATTGCATGTCAAAGGTTTGGCAACATTTAATGTGTGTCCGAAACAAAGCTTAACTTTTGACTGTCAGTGAATCCAGAAAATTCAAAATTGTATAGGCCTATTCAAAAGATATTCCAGTTAATCATATACTTATCAGGAAAGCATTTACAAATTCAGTGATAAAACAATTCAATTTTAAGCTTGCATAACAGAGATTTTACAGTAACTTAAAAATCAAATATGGGATTAGCTGTCTAACTACTGTGTACCTTAGCCTGGAGTACAATTCTAGTTGAGCACATTCCTGCTATCTCAATATATATGAGCTAGGTAAATGATACATTCAGCAATAAATACAGAGCCTAAAATATTTATGGGAAATTTATATAAATCTGACAATAATGTTTTATTTATGCCCACTACAGAACAAAAGAAGGTAGCGGAGTAAAAAAATCAACAAACGAAAAAAAAAAACAGTTCACACAACTACATTCCTCACACAATATTTATGCAAAATAATACATGAGCCGTGTCAGCGGGGAGGACTAAATGCACGTCAGGGATTTGGCACGAGCACGGCTTTCAATTTCTTCACATTTTGCAGTAGGATCAATAATTCCGAACCTTCGGCATAAGAAGGTATTGGACGTTCTAACAAATATTTTGCAAGATTGAAGTATTTAGTACAAAGTTGTCGTTTTTTAAACTGTCTAAGCAGATAAAATAAACGGGAAATGTAAAGAAAATGCGGTGTTACCATTGCGGTAAAAAGACTCGCCAGAATTCTTTTGCTCACAGTATTTTTCAGAGCTGCCCCTTTTGCGTATCGGGTGCGCATGCCTAGATATACCGAGGACGAAACCAGGCCGCGCAGCATTCTAATTTCAGATCCGTACTAAATTCTGAGATACTTAATTGTCTGATCGAACAGCAGGGCCATCCCAAACCGAAAGAAGAGTTCTCGCGCTATCTGTACGTTTAATACTACAAATTCTGTCTTAGAGATAATAATACTGTTAACCAGCAGCTCAAGATTTTCTATGAACCCCATTATACCCTCCCCTCAGAGAAAACTCCTCAGTGTAAAGTTTACAGATATCCATAGATCAGTGCCCTTATAAGGGACAAAGGAGTGGAGGTTGGTGCTTTAAAATGCCTTCCCATGACAGACTTTAGTCTTTAGATACATTCCTGAAAGTTTCATTTTCCTAATTTAAACCCTTTCCCATATAGCAAAAAGTAGAAAAACTTGAATTTTACCATGAATTTATTGCCTATAAGTTCAATAACTTAGGATTGGCTATATATTCGTACATTAGGAAGGATGGTGTATTGTAAATGAATTATGTATTTTGCTTCAAAGTTATTGTATGACTGTATAGGTATATCAGTTTTTAGCTAGGCCTATATCATTAGTGATTTAACGTGAAAATTTACCTTTGACCCTCTCCCTTCCTACAGATAAATGATTATATATAGTCAAAGTCATATATTCTCCATGCATTTTTACCATAAATCCCTTTTCAACCCAGGAAATATAGGCCTCTATAATTTAAGATGGTGAAATATTTGATATAAAGGAGGTTTAAGTAAAGTATTTATAGGCATGTTATAGGGAAGTATTTTATATTTGTAATATTGTTTTCAGAATTTTATATTACTTCCTTTTAGGTAGGCCTAACTGTTGGCTAATACCAACCAATATAAAATACATATTAATGTCATTTTTTTCATGCCATTTCCCTATAGGTTGAATATAGTTTAAAAGAATATAAATAATTTGCAATTTTTGGGTTGTCAAGATTAAAGGCAATGGGAACAACAATGGAGACTGGTTCTAAAGACAGGCAAATTTCAATTCACTTTTAAAGCCAGATTTCAAGAAAATTTGATGCCAATTTTGAATGTTTCGTAGCCACCATTAAGTTGCGGACAGCCTTGCCGTAATATGAAATAAGTGCAACTTGAAAAAAAGAAGAACAGCGTCGATAAAAGTAAGTCAGAAACGGCAGTTGGATGTTATTTAGAAGAAAAGAAGACGAGGAAATTAAGAATAATCCTAGAGACCTATACTTATTTTTTATTATTAATAAAATAGGCCATTAATCCCCATTAATCAGGTCATAGCCAAAGGCACGCTACCAAAGTTTATTTACATTAAGACCACAAGTATCTCCCCTATAAAGGGAGTAATAAGGTATCAACTACAACTTCACCAAACAACCTTAAAACCACTTTACCACAGCTGGTGGCAGTTGGAAAAACTGGGGCGAGAGGACTAAATAAAAATTGTATATTGGAACAAAATGGCTTTACCAGATGAAAATATGGCTTCTTTATCAACGGTACTTGAAATTGCCAGAATTATACCAGAATACGCGGGAATTTCAGATGTCAATGAGTTTATCGAAAAATTGAACATTTTCGACGAATTAACTGAGTCATTTGACGATAAGGTCAAAGAGCAATGCGTTGCAGCTAGATTAAAGGGAAGTGCCCTTAAACAATTTGAGGCAATTAAGGAAAAAGAGCCTAAGGACATTAGCAATCTAATTGAACCTTTTAAAACAAGCTTCATAGAAACGAGTGTTTCCGAGAGGCTAAGAACAGAGGTAGTGACATTCAATGCCTCAACTAGTATCAGGGAATATGCAGGCAAAATTTGTCGGTCCGTATGCTTACAATTAGAGAAAGGTAGAAGTGACGAGACAGTACGAAAAGTACAATTACATAATCTTACGGAAGGGTTACCAAAAAAGCTATTAAGACTAATATTATCACAGAAACCTGAAAATCTAGAGCAGGGAATAATCCTAGTAGAAACAGAGGTATAAATTCACCTAAAAATATGTATAAATATGCATTATTAATTTTATTCTTTTTATAGGTTCCCCCAACCGTTATACACATTGCTGGTGACTTGATTTACCATGCCAAGTCCAATGATTTCGAGAAGGGGCTTGATGCCCTTGAGTGTTTAAAAAAAATTCGGTGAAAGAAGCGTGAAAACTGTCGGAAAGTTTAAAGTTTTTTCTGGATAAGCTTTACGATTTTTCCAAACGTTTATTCTTTATGCGTTTAGGCTTTAGAGATTTATTTTAGGCTTTTGACTTTTCCATCTTTTCATTTACTCAAGGAATACATCAATAAATTAAATCTTTTATTGCGTCAGACTCTTAATCTTGGTTCGCAGTCTTATATTCCTATCCAGTTTATCTTCCTATCTTCCTACCGAGTTCGAGTCTTATACATACGTCGGGGGTCGGCCTCTCCTCAGCTCTCAACCCCCTCAAGATCGATCAGCCAGCGCATCCAAGACACCGTAGGTAGAGTCTCGTCTGCTTGGTTGTCTGTACTTCAGCATACAGCTGATGAGGTATTGGTGGCAGCTGCTATGAACCCCATTATACCCTCCCCTCACAGAAAACTCCTCAGTGTAAAGTTTACAGATATCCATAGGTCAGGGCCCTTATAAGGGACAAAGGAGTGGAGGTTGGTGCTTTAAAATGCCTTCCCATGACCGACTTTAGTCTTTAGATGCATTCCTGAAAGTTTCATTTTCCTAATTTAAACCCTTTCCCATACAGCAAAAAGTAGAAAAACTTGAATTTTACCATGAATTTATTGCCTATAAGTTCAATAACTTAGGATTGGCTATATATTAGTACATTAGGAAGGATGGTGTATTGTAAATGAATTATGTATTTTGCTTCAATGTTATTGTATGACTGTATAGGTATATCAGTTTTTAGCTAGGCCTATATCATTAGTGATTTAACGTGAAAGTTTACCTTTGACTCTCTCCCTTCCTACAGATAAATGATTATATATAGTCAAAGTCATATATTCTCCATGCATTTTTACCATAAATCCCTTTTCAACCCAGGAAATATAGGCCTCTATAATTTAAGATGGTGAAATATTTGATATAAAGGAGGTTTAAGTAAAGTATTTATAGGCATGTTATAGGGAAGTATTTTATATTTGTAATATTGTTTTCAGAATTTTATATTACTTCCTTTTAGGTAGGCCTAACTGTTGGCTAATACCAACCAATATAAAATACTTATTGATGTCATTTTTTTCATGCCATTTCCCTATAGGTTGAATATAGTTAAAGAGAATATAAATAATTTGCAATTTTTGGGTTGTCAAGATTAAAGGCAATGGGAACAACAATGGAGACTGGTTCTAAAGACAGGCAAATTTCAATTCACTTTTAAAGCCAGATTTCAAGACAATTTGATGCCAATTTTGAATGTTTCGTAGCCACCATTAAGTTGCGGACAGCCTTGCCGTAATATGAAATAAGTGCAACTTGAAAAAAAGAAGAACAGCGTCGATAAAAGTAAGTCAGAAACGGCAGTTGGATGTTATTTAGAAGAAAAGAAGACGAGGAAAATAAGAATAATCCTAGAGACCTATACTTATTTTTTATTATTAATAAAATAGGCCATTAATCCCCATTAATCAGGTCATAGCCAAAGGCACGCTACCAAAGTTTATTTACATTAAGACCACAAGTATCTCCCCTATAAAGGGAGTAATAAGGTATCAACTACAACTTCACCAAACAACCTTAAAACCACTTTACCACAGCTGGTGGCAGTTGGAAAAACTGGGGCGAGAGGACTAAATAAAAATTGTATATTGGAACAAAATGGCTTTACCAGATGAAAATATGGCTTCTTTATCAACGGTACTTGAAATTGCCAAAATTATACCAGAATACGCGGGAATTTCAGATGTGAATGAGTTTATCGAAAAATTGAACATTTTCGACGAATTAACTGAGTCATTTGACGATAAGGTCAAAGAGCAATGCGTTGCAGCTAGATTAAAGGGAAGTGCCCTTAAACAGTTTGAAGCAATTAAGGAAAAAGAGCCTAAGGACATTAGCAATCTAATTGAACCTTTTAAAACAAGCTTCATAGAAACGAGTGTTTCCGAGAGGCTAAGAACAGAGGTAGTGACATTCAATGCCTCAACTAGTATCAGGGAATATGCAGGCAAAAATTGTCGGTCCGTATGCTTACAATTAGAGAAAGGTAGAAGTGACGAGACAGTACGAAAAGTACAATTACATAATCTTACGGAAGGGTTACCAAAAAAGCTATTAAGACTAATATTATCACAGAAACCTGAAAATCTAGAACAGGCAATAATCCTAGTAGAAACAGAGGTATAAATTCACCTAAAAATATGTATAAATATGCATTATTAATTTTATTCTTTTTATAGGTTCCCCCAACCGTTATACACATTGCTGGTGACTTGATTTACCATGCCAAGTCCAATGATTTCGAGAAGGGGCTTGATGCCCTTGAGTGTTTAAAAAAAAATTCGCTGAAAGAAGCGTGCAAAGTGTCGGAAAGTTTAAAGTTTTTTCTGGACAAGCTTTACGATTTTTCCAAACGTTTATTCTTTATGCGTTTAGGCTTTTGAGATTTATTTTAGGCTTTTGACTTTTCCATCTTTTCATTTACTCAAGGAATACATCAATAAATTAAATCTTTTATTGCGTCAGACTCTTAATCTTGGTTCGCAGTCTTATCTTCCTATCGAGTTTATCTTCCTATCTTCCTTCTTATCTTCCTATCGAGTACGAGTCTAATACACAACACGGGGGTCGGCCTCTCCTCAGCTCTCAACCCCCTCAAGATCGATCAGCCAGCGCATCCAAGACACCGTAGGTAGAGTCACGTCTGCTTGGTTGTCTGTACTTCTGCATACAGCTGATGGGGTCTTGGTGGCAGCTGCTATGAACCCTATTATACCCTCCCCTCACAGAAAACTCCTCAGTGTAAAGTTTACAGATATCCATAGGTCAGTGCCCTTATAAGGGACAAAGGAGTGGAGGTAGGTGCTTTAAAGTGCCTTCCCATGACAGACTTTAGTCTTTAGATGCATTCCTGAAAGTTTCATTTTCCTAATTTAAACCCTTTCCCATATAGCAAAAAGTAGAAAAACTTGAATTTTACCATGAATTTATTGCCTATAAGTTCAATAACTTAGGATTGGCTATATATTAGTACATTAGGAAGGATGGTGTATTGTAAATGAATTATGTATTTTGCTTCAATGTTATTGTATGACTGTATAGGTATATCAGTTTTTAGCTAGGCCAATATCATTAGTGATTTAACGTGAAAATTTACCTTTGACTCTCTCCCTTCCTACAGATAAATGATTATATATAGTCAAAGTCATATATTCTCCATGCATTTTTACCATAAATCCCTTTTCAACCCAGGAAATATAGGCCCCTATAATTTAAGATGGTGAAATATTTGATATAAAGGAGGTTTAAGTAAAGTATTTATAGGCATGTTATAGGGAAGTATTTCATATTTGTAATATTGTTTTCAGAATTTTATATTACTTCCTTTTAGGTAGGCCTAACTGTTGGCTAATAACCAATATAAAATACTTATTAATGTCATTTTTTCATGCCATTTCCCTAAAGGTTGAATATAGTTTAAAAGAATATAAATAATTTGCAATTTTTGGGTTGTCAAGATTAAAGGCAATGGGAACAACAATGGAGACTGGTTCTAAAGACAGGCAAATTTCAATTCACTTTTAAAGCCAGATTTCAAGAAAATTTGATGCCAATTTTGAATGTTTCGTAGCCACCATTAAGTTGCGGACAGCCTTGCCGTAATATGAAATAAGTTCAACTTGAAAAAAAGAAGAACAGCGTCGATAAAAGTAAGTCAGAAACGGCAGTTGGATGTTATTTAGAAGAAAAGAAGACGAGGAAAATAAGAATAATCCTAGAGACCTATACTTATTTTTTATTATTAATAAAATAGGTCATTAATCCCCATTAATCAGGTTATAGCCAAAGGCACGCTATCAAAGCTTATTTACATTAAGACCACAAGTATCTCCCTTATAAAGGGAGTAATAAGGTATCAACTGCAACTTCACCAAACAACCTTAAAACCACTTTACCACAGCTGGTGGCAGTTGGAAAAACTGGGGCGAGAGGACTAAAGAAAAATTGTATATTGGAACAAAATGGCTTTACCAGATGAAAATATGGCTTCTTTATCAACGGTACTTGAAATTGCCAAAATTATACCAGAATACGCGGGAATTTCAGATGTCAATGAGTTTATCGAAAAATTGAACATTTTCGACGAATTAACTGAGTCATTTGACGATAAGGTCAAAGAGCAATGCGTTGCAGCTAGATTAAAGGGAAGTCCCCTTAAAAAGTTTGAGGCAATTAAGGAAAAAGAGCCTAAGGACATTAGCAATCTAATTGAACCTTTTAAAACAAGCTTCATAGAAACGAGTGTTTCCGAGAGGCTAAGAACAGAGGTAGTGACATTCAATACCTCAACTAGTATCACGAAATATGCAGGCAAAATGTGTCGGTCCGTATGCTTACAATTAGAGAAAGGTAGAAGTGACGAGACAGTACGAAAAGTACAATTACATAATCTTACGGAAGGGTTACCAAAAAAGCTATTAAGACTAATATTATCACGGAAACATGAAAATCTAGAGCAGGCAATAATCCTAGTAGAAACAGAGGTATAAATTCACCTAAAAATATGTATAAATATGCATTATTAATTTTATTCTTTTTATAGGTTCCCCCAACCGTTATACACATTACTGGTGACTTGATTTACCATGACAAGTCCAATGATTTCGAGAAGGGGCTTGATGCCCTTGAGTGTTTAAAAAAAATTTCGGTGAAATCAGCGTGCAAAGTGTCGGAAAGTTAAAGTTTTTTCTGGACAAGCTTTACGATTTTTTCAAACGTTTATTCTTTATGCGTTTAGGCTTTTGAGATTTATTTTAGGCTTTTGACTTTTCCATCTTTTCATTTACTCAAGGAATACATCAATAAAATAAATCTTTTATTGTGTCAGACTCTTAATCTTGGTTCGCAGTCTTTTCTTCCTATCAAGTTTATCTTCCTATCTTCCTATCGAGTTCGAGTCTTATACACACCTCGGGGGTCGGCCTCTCCTCAGCTCTCAACCCCCTCAAGATCGATCAGCCAGCGCATCCAAGACACCATAGGTAGAGTCACGTCTGCTGGGTTGTCTGTACCTCAGCATACAGCTGATGGGATCTTGGTGGCAGCTGCTATGAACCCCATTATACCCTCCCCTCACAGAAAACTCCTCAGTGTAAAGTTAACAGATATCCATAGGTCAGTGCCCTTATAAGGGAGAAAGGAGTGGAGGTAGGTGCTTTAAAATGCCTTCCCATGACAGACTTTAGTCTTTAGATACATTCCTGAAAGTTTCATTTTCCTAATTTAAACCCTTTCCCATATAGCAAAAAGTAGAACAACTTGAATTTTACCATGAATTTATTGCCTATGAGTTCAATAACTTAGGATTGGCTATATATTAGTACATTAGGAAGGATGGTGTATTGTAAATGAATTATGTATTTTGCTTCAATGTTATTGTATGACTGTATAGGTATATCAGTTTTTAGCTAGACCTATATCATTAGTGATTTAACGTGAAAATTTACCTTTGACTCTCTCCCTTCCTACAGATAAATGATTATATATAGTAAAAGTCATATATTCTCCATGCATTTTTACCATAGATCCCTTTTCAACCCAGGAAATAAAGGCCTCTATAACAAAAGATGGTGAAATATTTGATATAAAGGAGGTTTAAGTAAAGTATTTATAGGCATGTTATAGGGAAATATTTTATATTTGTAATATTGTTTTCAGAATTTTATATTACTTCCTTTTAGGTAGGCCTAACTGTTGGCTAATACCAACCAATATAAAATACTTATTAATGTCATTTTTTTTCATGCCATTTCCCTATAGGTTGAATATAGTTTAAAAGAATATTAAAAATTCGCAATTTTTGGGTTGTCAAGATTAAAGGCAATGGGAACAACAATGGAGACTGGTTCTAAAGACAGGCAAATTTCAATTCACTTTTAAAGCCAGATTTCAAGAAAATTTGATGCCAATTTTGAATGTTTCGTAGCCACCATTAAGTTGCGGACAGCCTTGCCGTAATATGAAATAAGTTCAACTTGAAAAAAAGAAGAACAGCGTCGATAAAAGTAAGTCAGAAACGGCAGTTGGATGTTATTTAGAAGAAAAGAAGACGAGGAAAATAAGAATAATCCTAGAGACCTATACTTATTTTTTATTATTAATAAAATAGGTCATTAATCCCCATTAATCAGGTCATAGCCAAAGGCACGCTACCAAAGTTTATTTACATTAAGAACACAAGTATCTCCCCTATAAAGGGAGTAATAAGGTATCAACTACAATTTCACCAAACAACCTTAAAAACCACTTTACCACAGCTGGTGGCAGTTGGAAAAACTGGGCCGAGAGGACTAAATGAAAATTGTATATTGGAACAAAATGGCTTTACCAGATGAAATATTGCTTCTTTATCATCGGTACTTGAAATTGCCAAAATTATACCAGAATACGCGGGAATTTCAGATGTCAATGAGTTTATCGAAAAATTGAACATTTTCGACGAATTAACTGAGTCATTTGACGATAAGGTCAAAGAGCAATGCGTTGCAGCTAGATTAAAGGGAAGTGCCCTTAAACAGTTTGAGGCAATTAAGGAAAAAGAGCCTAAGGACATTAGCAATCTAATTGAACCTTTTAAAACAAGCTTCATAGAAACGAGTGTTTCCGAGAGGCTATGAACAGAGGTAGTGACATTCAATGCCTCTAGTATCAGGGAATGTACAGGCAAAATGTGCCGGTCCGTATGCTTACAATTAGAGAAAGGTAGAAGTGACGAGACAGTACGAAAAGTACAATTACATAATCTTACGGAAGGGTTACCAAAAAAGCTATTAAGACTAATATTATCACGGAAACCTGAAAATCTAGAGCAGGCAATAATCCTAGTAGAAACAGAGGTATAAATTCACCTAAAAATATGTATAAATATGCATTATTAATTTTATTCTTTTATAGGTTCCCCCAACCGTTATACACATTGCTGGTGACTTGATTTACCATGCAAGTCCAATGATTTCGAGAAGGGGCTTGATGCCCTTGAGTGTTTAAAAAAAAATTCGGTGAAAGAAGCGTGCAAAGTGTCAGAAAGTTTAAAGTTTTTTCTGGACAAGCTTTACAATTTTTTCAAACGTTTATTCTTTATGCGTTTAGGCTTTTGAGATTTATTTTAGGCTTTTGACTTTTCCATCTTTTCATTTACTCAAGGAATACATCAATAAATTAAATCTTTTATTGCGTCAGACTCTTAATTTTGGTTCGCAGTCTTATCTTCCTATCGAGTTTATCTCCTATCTTCCTTCTTATCTTCCTATCGAGTTCGAGTCTTATACACACCTCGGGGGTTGGCCTCTCCTCAGCTCTCAACTCCCTCAAGATCGATCAGCCAGCGCATCCAAGACACCGTAGGTAGAGTCACGTCTGCTGGGTTGTCTGTACTTCAGCATACAGCTGATGGGGTCTTGGTGGCAGCTGCTATGAACCCCATTATACCCTCCCCTCACAGAAAACTCCTCAGTGTAAAGTTTACAGATATCCATAGGTCAGTGCCCTTATAAGGGACAAAGAAGTGGAGGTAGGTGCTTTAAAATGCCTTCCCATGACAGACTTTAGTCTTTAGATACATTCCTGAAAGTTTCATTTTCCTAATTTAAACCCTTTCCCATATAGCAAAAAGTAGAAAAACTTGAATTTTACCATGAATTTATTGCCTATAAGTTCAATAACTTAGGATTGGCTATATATTAGTACATTAGGAAGGATGGTGTATTGTAAATGAATTATGTATTTTGCTTCAATGTTATTGTATGACTGTATAGGTATATCAGTTTTTAGCTAGGCCTATATCATTAGTGATTTAACGTGAAAATTTACCTTTGACTCTCTCCCTTCTACAGATAAATGATTATATATAGTCAAAGTCAAATATTCTCAATGCATTTTTACCATAAATCCCTTTTCAACCCAGAAAATATAGGCCTCAATAATTTAAGATGGTGAAATATTTGATATAAAGGAGGTTTAAGTAAAGTATTTATAGGCATGTTATAGGGAAGTATTTTATATTTGTAATATTGTTTTCAGAATTTTATATTACTTCCTTTTAGGTAGGCCTAACTGTTGGCTAATACCAACCAATATAAAATACTTATTAATGTCATTTTTGTCATGCCATTTCCCTATAAGTTTAATATAGTTTAAAAGAATATAAATAATTTGCAATTTTGGGTTGTCAAGATTAAAGGCAATGGGAACAACAATGGAGACTGGTTCTAAAGACAGGCAAATTTCAATTCACTTTTAAAGCCAGATTTCAAAAAAATTTGATGCCAATTTTGAATGTTTCGTAGCCACCATTAAGTTGCGGACAGCCTTGCCGTAATATGAAATAAGTGCAACTTGAAAAAAAGAAGAACATCGTCGATAAAAGTAAGTCAGAAACGGCAGTTGGATGTTATTTAGAAGAAAAGAAGACGAGGAAAATAAGAATAATCCTAGAGACCTATACTTATTTTTTATTATTAATAAAATAGGTCATTAATCCCCATTAATCAGGTCATAGCCAAAGGCACGCTACCAAAGTTTATTTACATTAAGACCACAAGTATCTCCCCTATAAAGGGAGTAATAAGGTATCAACTACAACTTCACCAAACAACCTTAAAACCACTTTACCACAGCTGGTGGCAGTTGGAAAAACTGGGGCAAGAGGACTAAATAAAAATTGTATATTGGAACAAAATGGCTTTACCAGATGAAAATATGGCTTCTTTATCAACGGTACTTGAAATTGCCAAAATTATACCAGAATACGCGGGAATTTCAGATGTTAATGAGTTTATCAAAAAATTGAACATTTTTGACAAACTAACTGAGTCATTTGACGATAAGGTCAAAGAGCAATGCGTTGCAGCTAGATTAAAGGGAAGTGCCCTTAAACAGTTTGAGGCAATTAAGGAAAAAAAGCCTAAGGACATTAGCAATCTAATTGAACCTTTTAAAACAAGCTTCATAGAAACGAGTGTTTCCGAGAGGCTAAGAACGGAGGTAGTGACATTCAATGCCTCAACTAGTATCAGGGAATATGCTGGCAAAATTTGTCGGTCCGTATGCTTACAATTAGAGAAAGGTAGAAGTGACGAGACAGTACGAAAAGTACAATTACATAATCTTACGGAAGGGTTACCAAAAAAGCTACTAAGACTAATATTATCACGGAAACCTGAAAATCTAGAGCAGGCAATAATCCTAGTAGAAACAGAGGTATAAATTCACCTAAAAATATGTATAAATATGCATTATTAATTTTACTCTTTTTATAGGTTCCCCCAACCGTTATACACATTGCTGGTGACTTGATTTACATTGCCAAGTCCAATGATTTCGAGAAGGGGCTTGATGCCCTTGAGTGTTTAAAAAAAATTTCGGTGAAAGAAGCGTGCAAAGTGTCGGAAAGTTTAAAGTTTTTTCTGGACAAGCTTTACGATTTTTTCAAACGTTTATTCTTTATGCGTTTAGGCTTTTGAGATTTATTTTAAGCTTTTGACTTTTCCATCTTTTCATTTACTCAAGGAATACATCAAAAATTAAATCTTTTATTGCGTCAGACTCTTAATCATGGTTCGCAGTCTTATCTTCCTATCGAGTTTATCTTCCTATCTTCCTTCTTATCTTCCTATCGAGTTCGAGTCTTATACACACCTCGGGGTCGGCCTCTCCTCAGCTCTCAAGCCCCTCAAGATCGATCAGCCAGCGCATCCAAGACACCGTAGGTAGAGTTACGTCTGCTAGGTTGTCTGTACTTCAGCATACAGCTGATGGGGTCTTGGTGGCAGCTGCAATGAACCCCATTATACCCTCCCCTCACAGAAAACTCCTCAGTGTAAAGTTTACAGATATCCATAAGTCAGTGCCCTTATAAGGGACAAAGGACTCGAGGTAGGTGCTTTAAAATGCCTTCCCATGACAGACTTTAGTCTTTAGATACATTCCTGAAAGTTTCATTTTCCTAATTTAAACTCTTTCCCATGTAGCAAAAAGTAGAAAAACTTGAATTTTACCATGAATTTATTGCCTATAAGTTCAATAACTTAGGATTGGCTATATATTAGTACATTAGGAAGGATGGTGTATTGTAAATGAATTATGTATTTTGCTTCAATGTTATTGTATGACTGTATAGGTATATCAGTTTTAGGCTAGGCCTATATCATTAGTGATTTAACGTGAAAATTTACCTTTGGCTCTCTCCCTTCCTACAGATAAATGATTATATATAGTCAAAGTCTTATATTCTCCATGCATTTTTACCATAAATCCCTTTTCAACCCAGGAAATATAGGCCTCTATAATTTAAGATGGTGAAATATTTGATATAAAGGAGGTTTAAGTAAAGTATTTATAGGCATGTTATAGGGAAGTATTTTATATTTGTAATATTGTTTACAGAATTTTATATTACTTCCTTTTAGGTAGGCCTAACTGTTGGCTAAAACCAACCAATATAAAATACTTATTAATGTCATTTTTTTTCATGCCATTTCCCTATAGGTTGAATATAGTTTAAAAGAATATAAATAATTTGCAATTTTTGGGTTGTCAAGATTAAAGGCAATGGGAACAACAATGGAGACTGGTTCTAAAGACAGGAAAATTTCAATTCACTTTTAAAGCCAGATTTCAAGAAAATTTGATGCCAATTTTGAATGTTTCGTAGCCACCATTAAGTTGCGGACAGCCTTGCCGTAATATGAAATTAGGGCAACTTGAAAAAAAAGAAGAACAGCGTCGATAAAAGTAAGTCAGAAACGGCAGTTGGATGTTATTTAGAAGAAAAGGAGACGAGGAAAATAAGAATAATCCTAGAGACCTATACTTATTTTTTATTATTAATAACATAGGTCATTAATCCCCATTAATCAGGTCAAAGCCAAAGGCACGCTACCAAAGCTTATTTACATTAAGACCACAAGTATCTCCCTTATAAAGGGAGTAATAAGGTATCAACTGCAACTTCACCAAACAACCTTAAAACCACTTTACCACAGCTGGTGGCAGTTGGAAAAACTGGGGCGAGAGGACTAAATAAAAATTGTATATTGGAACAAAATGGCTTTACCAGATGAAAATATGGCTTCTTTATCAACGGTACTGAAATTGCCAAAATTATACCAGAATACGCGGGAATTTCAGATGTCAATGAGTTTATCGAAAAACTGAACATTTTTGACGAATTAACTGAGTCATTTGACGATAAGGTCAAAGAGCAATGCGTTGCAGCTAGATTAAAGGGAAGTGCCCTTGAACAGTTTGAGGCAATTAAGGAAAAAGAGCCTAAGGACATTAGCAATCTAATTGAACCTTTTAAAACAAGCTTCATAGAAACGAGTGTTTCCGAGAGGCTAAGAACAGAGGTAGTGACATTCAATGCCTCAACTAGTATCAGGAATATGCAGGCAAAATTTGTCGGTCCGTATGCTTACAATTAGAGAAAGGTAGAAGTGACGAGACAGTACGAAAAGTACAATTACACAATCTTACGGAAGGGTTACCAAAAAAGCTATTAAGACTAATATTATCACGGAAACCTGAAAATGTAGAGCAGGCAATAATCCTAGTAGAAACAGAGGTATAAATTCACCTAAAAATATGTATAAATATGCATTATTAATTTTATTCTTTTTATAGGTTCCCCCAACCGTTATGCACATTGCTGGTGACTTGATTTACCATGCCAAGTCCAATGATTTCGAGAAGGGGCTTGATGCCCTTGAGTGTTTAAAAAAATTTTCGGTGAAAGAAGCGTGCAAAGTGTCGGAAAGTTTGAAGTTTTTTCTGGACAAGCTTCACGATTTTTTCAAACGTTTATTCTTTATGCGTTTAGGCTTTTGAGATTTATTTAGGCTTTTGATTTTTCCATCTTTTCATTTACTCAAGGAATACATCAATAAATTAAATCTTTTATTGCGTCAGACTCTTAACCTTGGTTCGCAGTCTTATCTTCCTATCGAGTTTATCTTAATATCTTCCTTCTTATCTTCCTATCGAGTTCGAGTCTTATATACACCTCGGGGGTCGGCCTCTCCTCGGCTCTCAACCCCCTCAAGATCGATTAGCCAGCGCATCCAAGACACCGTAGGTAGAGTCACGTCTGCTGGGTTGTCTGTACTTCAGCATACAGCTGATGGGGTCTTGCTGGCAGCTGCTATGAACCCCATTATACCCTCCCCTCACAGAAAACTCCTCAGTGTAAAGTTTACAGATATCCATAGGTCAGTGCCCTTATAAGGGACAAAGGAGTGGAGGTAGGTGCTTTAAAATGCCTTCCAATGACAGACTTTAGTCTTTAGATACATTCCTGAAAGTTTCATTTTCCTAATTTAAACCTTTTCCCATATAGCAAAAAGTAGAAAAACTTGAATTTTACCATGAATTTATTGCATATAAGTTCAATAACTTAGGATTGGCTATATATTAGTACATTAGGAAGGATGGTGTATTGTAAATGAATTATGTATTTTGCTTCAATGTTATTGTATGACTGTATAGGTATATCAGTTTTTAGCTAGGCCTATATCATTAGTGATTTAACGTGAAAATTTACCTTTGACTCTCTCCCCTCCTACAGATAAATAATTATATATAGTCAAAGTCATATATTCTCCATGCATTTTTACCATAAATCCCTTTTCAACCCAGGAAATATAGGCCTCTATAATTTAAGATGGTGAAATATTTGATATAAAGGAGGTTTAAGTAAAGTATTTATAGGCATGTTATAGGGAAGTATTTTATATTTGTAATTGTTTTCAGAATTTTATATTACTTCCTTTTAGGTAGGCCTAACTGTTGGCTATTACCAACCAATATAAAATACTTATTAATGTCATTTTTTTCATGCCCTTTCCCTATAGGTTGAATATAGTTTAAAAGAATATAAATAATTTGCAATGTTTGGGTTGTCAAGATTAAAGGCAATGGGAACAACAATGGAGACTGGTTCTAAAGACAGGCAAATTTCAATTCACTTTTAAAGCCAGATTTCAAGAAAATTTGATGCCAATTTTGAATGTTTTGTAGCCACCATTAAGTTGCGGACAGCCTTGCCGTAATATGAAATAAGTGCAACTTGAAAAAAAGAAGAACAGCGTCGATAAAAGTAAGTCAGAAACGGCAGTTGGATGTTATTTAGAAGAAAAGAAGATGAGGAAAATAAGAATAATCCTAGAAACCTATGCTTATTTTTTATTATTAATAAAACAGGTCATTAATCCCAATTAATCAGGTCATAGCCAAAGGCACGCTACCAAAGTTTATTTACATTAAGACCACAAGTATCTCCCCTATAAAGGGAGTAATAAGGTATCAACTTCAACTTCACCAAACAACCTTAAAACCACTTTACCACAGCTGGTGGCAGTTGGAAAAACTGGGGCGAGAGGACTAAATAAAAATTGTATATTGGAACAAAATGGCTTTACCAGATGAAAATATGGCTTCTTTATCAACGGTAATTGAAATTGCCAAAATTATACCAGAATACGCGGGAATTTCAGATGTCAATGAGTTTATCGAAAATTTGAACATTTTCGACGAATTAACTGAGTCATTTGACGATAAGGTCAAAGAGCAATGCGTTGCAGCTAGATTAAAGGGAAGTGCCCTTAAACAGTTTGAGGCAATTAAGGAAAAAGAGCCTAAGGACATTAGCAATCTAAATGAACCTTTTAAAACAAGCTTCATAGAAACGAGTGTTTCCGAGAGGCTAAGAACAGAGGTAGTGACATTCAATGCCACAACTAGTATCAGGGAATATGCAGGCAAAATTTGTCGGTCCGTATGCTTACAATTACAGAAAGGTAGAAGTGACGAGACAGTACGAAAAGTACAATTACATAATCTTACGGAAGGGTTACCAAAAAAGCTATTAAGACTAATATTATCACGGAAACCTGAAAATCTAGAGCAGGCAATAATCGTAGTAGAAACAGAGGTATAAATTCACCTAAAAATATGTATAAATATGCGTTATTAATTTTATTCTTTTTATAGGTTCCCCCAACCGTTATACACATTACTGGTGACTTGATTTACCATGCCAAGTCCAATGATTTCGAGAAGGGGCTTGATGCCCTTGAGTGTTTAAAAAAAATTTCGGTGAAAGAAGCGTGCAAAGTGTCGGAAAGTTAAAGTTTTTTCTGGACAAGCTTTACGATTTTTTCAAACGTTTATTCTTTATGCGTTTAGGCTTTTGATATTTATTTTAGGCTTTTGACTTTTCCATCTTTTCATTTACTCAAGGAATACATCAATAAATTAAATCTTTTATTGCGTCAGACTCTTTATCTTGGTTCGCAGTCTTATCTTCCTATCAAGTTTATCTTCCTATCTTCCTATCGAGTTCGAGTCTTATACACACCTCGGGGGTCGGCCTCTCCTCAGCTCTCAACCCCCTCAAGATCGATCAGCCAGCGCATCCAAGACACCATAGGTAGAGTCACGTCTCCTGGGTTGTCTGTACTTCAGCATACAGCTGATGGGGTCTTGGTGGCAGCTGCTATGAACCCCATTATACCCTCCCCTCACAGAAAACTCCTCAGTGTAAAGTTAACAGATATCCATAGGTCAGTGCCCTTATAAGGGAGAAAGGAGTGGAGGTAGGTGCTTTAAAATGCCTTCCCATGACAGACTTTAGTCTTTAGATACATTCCTGAAAGTTTCATTTTCCTAATTTAAACACTTTCCCATATAGCAAAAAGTAGAACAACTTGAATTTTACCATGAATTTATTGCCTATGAGTTCAATAACTTAGGATTGGCTATATATTAGTACATTAGGAAGGATGGTGTATTGTAAATGAATTATGTATTTTGCTTCAATGTTATTGTATGACTGTATAGGTATATCAGTTTTTAGCTAGGCCTATATCATTAGTGATTTAACGTGAAAATTTACCTTTGACTCTCTCCCTTCCTACAGATAAATGATTATATATAGTCAAAGTCATATATTCTCCATGCATTTTTACCATAAATCCCTTTTCAACCCAGGAAATATAGGCCTCTATAATTTAAGATGGTGAAATATTTGATATAAAGGAGGTTTAAGTAAAGTATTTATAGGCATGTTATAGGGAAATATTTTATATTTGTAATATTGTTTTCGAAATTTTATATTACTTCCTTTTAGGTAGGCCTAACTGTTGGCTAATACCAACCAATATAAAATACTCATTAATGTCATTTTTTTTCATGCCATTTCCCTATAGGTTGAATATAGTTTAAAAGAATATAAAAAATTTGCAATTTTTGGGTTGTCAAGATTAAAGGCAATGGGAACAACAACGGAGACTGGTTCTAAAGACAGGCAGATTTCAATTCACTTTTAAAGCCTGATTTCAAGAAAATTTGATGCCAATTTTGAATGTTTTGTAGCCACCATTAAGTTTCGGACAGCCTTGCCGTAACATGAAATAAGTACAACTTGAAAAAAAGAAGAACAGCGTCGATAAAAGTAAGTCAGAAACGGCAGTTGGATGTTATTTAGAAGAAAAGAAGACGAGGAAAATAGGAATAATCCTAGAGACCTATACTTATTTTTTATTATTAGTAAAATAGGTCATTAATCCCCATTAATCAGGTCATAGCCAAAGGCACGCTACCAAAGTTTATTTACATTAAGACCACAAGTATCTCCCCTATAAAGGGAGTAATAAGGTATCAACTACAATTTCACCAAACAACCTTAAAAACACTTTACCACAGCTGGTGGCAGTTGGAAAAACTGGGGCGAGAGGACTAAATGAAAATTGTATATTGGAACAAAATGGCTTTACCAGATGAAAATATGGCTTCTTTATCAACGGTACTTGAAATTGCCAAAATTATACCAGAATACGCGGGAATTTCAGATGTCAATGAGTTTATCGAAAAATTGAACATTTTCGACGAATTAACTGAGTCATTTGACGATAAGGTCAAAGAGCAATGCGTTGCAGCTAGATTAAAGGGAAGTGCCCTTAAACAGTTTGAGGCAATTAAGGAAAAAGAGCCTAAGGACATTAGCAATCTAATTGAACCTTTTAAAACAAGCTTCATAGAAACGGATGTTTCCGAGAGGCTATGAACAGAGGTAGTGACATTCAATGCCTCTAGCATCAGGGAATATGCAGGCAAAATTTGCCGGTCCGTATGCTTACAATTAGAGAAAGGTAGAAGTGACGAGACAGTACGAAAAGTACAATTACATAATCTTACGGAAGGGTTACCAAAAAAGCTATTAAGACTAATATTATCACGGAAACCTGAAAATCTAGAGCAGGCAATAATCCTAGTAGAAACAGAGGTATAAATTCACCTAAAAATATGTATAAATATGCATTATTAATTTTATTCTTTTTATAGGTTCCCCCAACCGTTATACACATTGCTGGTGACTTGATTTACCATGCAAGTCCAATGATTTCGAGAAGGGGCTTGATGCCCTTGAGTGTTTAAAAAAAAAATCGGTGAAAGAAGCGTGCAAAGTGTCGGTAAGTTTAAAGTTTTTTCTGGACAAGCTTTACAATTTTTTGAAACGTTTATTCTTTATGCGTTTAGGCTTTTGAGATTTATTTTAGGCTTTTGACTTTTCCATCTTTTCATTTACTCAAGGAATACATCAATAAATTAAATCTTTTATTGCGTCAGACTCTTAATCTTGGTTCGCAGTCTTATCTTCCTATCGAGTTTATCTTCCTATCTTCCTTCTTATCTTCCTATCGAGTTCGAGTCTTATACACACCTCGGGGGTCGGCCTCTCCTCAGCTCTCAACCCCCTCCAGATCGATCAGCCAGCGCATCCAAGACACCGCAGGTAGAGTCACGTCTGCTGGGTTGTCTGTACTTCAGCATACAGCTGATGGGGTCTTGGTGGCAGCTGCTATGAACCCCATTATACCCTCCCCTCACAGAAAACTCCTCAGTGTATAGTTTACAGATATCCATAGGTCAGTGCCCTTATAAGGGACAAAGGAGTGGAGGTAGGTGCTTTAAAATGCCTTCCCATGACAGACTTTAGTCTTTAGATACATTCCTGAAAGTTTCATTTTCCTAATTTAAACCCTTTCCCATATAGCAAAAAGTAGAAAAACTTGAATTTTACCATGAATTTATTGCCTATAAGTTCAATAACTTAGGATTGGCTATATATTAGTACATTAGGAAGGATGGTGTATTGTAAATGAATTATGTATTTTGCTTCAATGTTATTGTATGACTGTATAGGTATATCGGTTTTTAGCTAGGCCTATATCATTAGTGATTTAACGTGAAAATTTAACTTTGACTCTCTCCCTTCCTACAGATAAATGATTATATATAGTCAAAGTCATATATTCTCAATGCATTTTTACCATAAATCCCTTTTCAACCCAGAAAATAAAGGCCTCTATAATTTAAGATGGTGAAATATTTGATATAAAGGAGGTTTAAGTAAAGTATTTATAGGCATGTTATAGGGAAGTATTTTATATTTGTAATATTGTTTTCAGAATTTTATATTACTTCCTTTTAGGTAGGCCTAACTGTTGGCTAATACCAACCAATATAAAATACTTATTAATGTCATTTTTTTCATGCCATTTCCCTATAAGTTGAATATAGTTTAAAAGAATATAAATAATTTGCAATTTTTGGGTTGTCAAGACCTAACTTATTTTTTATTACCCGTTTAATTGATGGCAGACCACTTTCCAAAGCACCTTGCAACCCCAATTTCAACCGTCTTAATACAGCGTCGAGTGAAATTGTGAGGGCTGTCGAAGAGCACAAGACCAATGCCACACTAATGGATGCATTGTTGACGAATCTTCGCATTTAAAGTACTTAGTAGTAGTACTTAGTACATACTTAGTAGAGCATTTCTCTATACAACCCCTTGACTCGTCAGTGCCAAAAGACTTTATTGATGACTTCAAGAACAACAAAAACATTGAGAATGACGAATTTCAACTGAAAAGGTTGCATGGTTTAGGGGAGGATCTCTTTCAAGAGAAATTGGACATCAAAGCATTTCCAAATCTCTTCCCTAATGGCAAAAACCATATGCAGGACATGGCCCGTAGGTTTGCGATGCGAGATGCAGACTACAACAAAGGACGTCTTCTTAGTAGACACCCACAGTTTCGTTTAGACAAAAACTACCTATTTCACAACTTCCAGCATCAAGAGCTTTCTTACTTTTGTAACAGTGTTGGACATATGATTAGGACTGTCAGGCCTAATCAAAGTGCAAAAGGTTTTCAGGATCAAATTTAAAACAGAGACAGTGAAATGAAAACGTCAATTTTTTCCGCCCAGTCAAAAGTAAGAGGATCGCGACAATATTTTCATGCGTTGGCGGGAAAAGTTAAGTCTATGATCGAGCAAGAAGGGCCACCGACGTTATTTATTACAGACTCTTGTGCAGAATGGTATTCTCCGGATTTCATAAGACACTTACGTGACATCAACAGCCACGTGGTTGGCGTTGATAAAATGACATCAGCTGAATCAACAGCAATGAACCCTGTATCTGTGGCTACATATTTTCAGAAAAAATGGAGGGCCATATTCAACGACCTTATCTGTGCAACGTTGAATCCTGTCTTTGATAAAATCAAGGATCACTTTTGGCAAATGAAATACCAAACGAGAGGTGCACCACATGTGCATTGCATTCTCTGGGTAGACAATGTACCAGTAATTGGAAAATCATCACTGGATGAAGTTACAAGGTACATTGATAGCATTATCATGTGCCAATTTCCTGACAAACTGTTGAGTCCAACCCAGCACAAACTTGTTGTGGATCACCAGATGCACCACTGCAAAAAGTACAGCCAACGGAAATTCAGGCAAATGGATTAGTTATTGCATATTCAGCTTTCCTCACCCTTCTAAAACACAAACTTAAGTGCATGATGTGATTGATTGTTTGGCTCATGGGACAAACCGCAAAAAAACAAGAAAGAAAATATATGACATTGCTCGTACAGATAAGGAGAGGTACATCAATGATTATAATCCCTCATTACTATTGGCCAATTTGTCAAATGTTGATGTTTAATATTTTGATCATATTGGCTCCAAGTTGCCATACTATATAACAGACTACATGACAAAAGGTGAGAAGGCAGAAATTGATGAGGTGTGGGAAGAAGTGAATAATGCATACAAAGGTCTGGGTCTATGGGCAATGTGATTTCTATTAAATTCAGTTAAAACGCGTCAAGTTAGATAGGTAGGCGGCAGATAGGCTTCTTGGCACAAAATTGTGCAGTTTCTCGAGACAATTTAGATTTGCATATTTATCCAAGGTGACATAACTAAAAAGGACACTTAAAACATTCAAGGAATTGGAAGTAATTGCGAGTAAGGATTCCCGAAACTCGGATCTGAATGTTGCCCACTGGGTAGCTGATGTTTATCCAAATAAGCAAGAGCATATGGAACAGATGAGTCTATATGAGCTGTTGTCTTGGCATGAACGTGAACGACGGGGCAATGATGAAAAAATGTTACTGAAAACAGGTTCATTTTTTTACGACGACGCACTCAAAACCATATATCATACAGCAAAAAAGGTCAACAGTACTACGGTATACTGTTGAAATTGTTCAAGCCATGGAGAAATGAACGTGATATTCCTGTTCGTGACTTCAACAACTTTGAGACATATTGCATTGAAAGTAAAAAATATCCAGCCATGGTAGCCTTTCATGAGAAGCTGGCAAATAAAACCTCATGCGATGCCCAATTTGAGACAAGAGTACGTCAGCAAGCCAAGGAAATTCAGGCTAATCAAATGAATGACTTAACTGATGGGCAGCAGAAGATTGATGATCCATATAACACTATACAAGGAGAGATTATTGATAGAACGGCTGATGCCATTGAAGATTTCATTGGTGTGAAAACTGTAGCCAAGGCTGTATCCAGTAGGGGGGGGAGGGGGGTTAGGAGGTTTTGAACCCTCCCCACCCCGGAATGTTTGTCTGACTCGTAAAAACGTAAAAAAATGGATGTAAACAAATTTTTTATACCTTTCTGAGTTTTTTTTTTGTGTACCCCCCTGACAAAAAATCCTTGTTTACCCCCCCCCCCAAAAAAAAAAAACTTGGCTACGGCCCAGACTATAGCAACCATATGCAAGTACCCACTGTTGTGATCACTAGGATCATTTTTCTCGCCTTCCTAATTTCCTATTCTTAGCATTCAATAATAATCCATGTTGACTGGATGAAAGTAAAATATAATTCACTAATTCTTCTCTTTTAGGGCTTTCAATACATATAATATCGTTAGCTTAGTAAATAGAATGCATTTACAATAAAATACATTATAGAAAACATTTACAAAACAATACAGGATAATTCCTGTTCATTTCAAGTGTTATATTGTCTTCTCGTTGGAAAAAAGGTATGAATTTTGATTGAAAAAAAGAACCTACTATTTTTCTTTGGGGCAAATGAAAACTGTTATGGTAATATACATAACCTTGCAAATATCTTTTAAATGACAAGCCTTTTCTAGATGGCCGGATCTGTGAAATGTGGCTTAACTTTTGGCATGCATCATTATAAAACTTGATTTAAATATGTTTAAGTCTCATACATATTCATAAAAATATAACCACCCTATTTCTTTGCACTAAAAAAAATATGAATTTTTGTGGATAAATATGAATCTGTATTAAGATGTCTGTGAACCACATATTCAATTCAAATATACAAAAAACTGCAGTGTTATCTATTAATTCGTTATCTATTCGTTATTATTAAGGTGTTATCTATTAATTCGTTCTTTTCGGCCAGCTAAATAAATTGTAAATTACAACATTTATTTGGCCCCAAAAAATTTCCGTCAGATGAAACTATGCTGGAGCGGGAAAGAAACTTCCAAAAGAGCATTTCAATCTTAAACTTTGAATTATTAGATACATTTTGAAATTATTAAAATAGTCTACTTTTTGGTTTAGCTCTAAGATTCTTCCTCAAGGATTCAAGAAACGATGCTATTTATGTTTGTTTTTAAGCGATAATTAGCTGTCTTGATTAGGGGGAGGGGCATTTAGACAGAGAACGAAATTTCCACAAAGAAGTAAGAAGACTAAAAATGTGCCACATTTAATGCCTACTAAAGAAAAAAATTGAGAAAAAAAAAAGTCAATTTTTCCCTAAAAAAAACCCTAGGGAAAAAACTAAAGAAAAAAAGGTTGTAGTTTATTACAGGAGAATATGGCAAGCTTCTGATGAACTTTTGAAGTTCAATCTGGAAAGAATTCAAAACAAAAAGGGTGCTTTTAAAATAAAAATAGATTTAGTGTGAAATTTACAATTTTGAATAATATAACCAAGGCCGTATAAAGAAGGGCTGAGGGGTTTGGCCCCTCTTGAATTTTTTTTGTGACTCTTACAAATGTAACAAAAATACATATTTAAATTTTTCTGTGCCCCCCCCCCACCCCCCAAAAAAATTCCCGAATACAGCCCTGAATCTAACTAATACATTTTCAGTCCTACATCTTAAGTAATTTTTTAATTTTAATAAAGGATTATTTTTTGAACTGTTTTATTGCTTAAAATCTTCCTGGAAGAAATCCTACTGGTATGCCTTCAAGCTGTTGATAATGGCTGTTGTTAATTTCTGGGATTTTTCAACTATGTTGAACAAAATGGATATCTTTAAATTTGATCGGGTGATTTTAGGGAAAAAGGGCAAGGACGCGGTAAGGGATTTTAGGGAAAAAGGGCAAGGTCGACTGACGACGACAAGTGGTGTTGGACCACGTTTTGTGGGAAGTCTGGGGGGAGCTCGCCCTCAGGCAGCGTTTGGTTTGTTGTGGGCGTGCTCGCCCTCGGATTTTCTATGAAAAATCGACCCAGGTCCTAACAAAGATTGATGTCATCAAAAAAAAAAAAAACTACCAGTACAGAAGCGTCTAATTATGAGCTGATCATGTTCGTAGATATGAACCGGATCATAGGGATCATGAATTCCGTTCCCAGGGATCCTGTTCATATTTATGAGCACTATCATGATTTCTGTTCCAAGAAAAACTATTGTTCCTATACCTGAACATGATCGTGAAGTGTCCTAACTGTGAGCATTTTCAGATCATGACAATGGAATCAAAACCTATTCGAAAGGCGATAATTGATACTGAGTTCATCACCATAATGAACGCAAAGGAAAACATTATATATTCGACAGCTATGTTAGTCGTGGACGAACAAGGAAATCAGATATATGCAAACGAATGGGATTTGACCTACAATCTTAAAGGGTATGCATCCCACACTTATAAGTATGGTTTAGCACTCGCGAATACCCCCAAGTATCGTCCGGCTAGAGGGGAAGTCAAAGCAAAATATAGAAGAAGTGCGAAACAACTTGGCTGTTTACAATTATTGATAAGACGCCTATAAAAGAACCTCAATATCAAGTATTTCTATTCCAAGGGACCAACTCAAACAGACTTATTACTCCTTGATAAATGCAGAGCCCCCAAAATTTGCTATAACCTCGAAAAAAATCCCCAATGTGTCAAATATGAAGGCATACATGATCTTTTAGCGGAAACTCAATATTACAAACAATTTTTATTTGACCCTGAATCTGAAAAATACAAATCCCTTGGCAGTAAATTATTTCTGAAACGTATGAAAACATACCAAAGAAAAAGAGACGCCTATAAAAATAATAACAAGAAAATTAAGAGAAAACTCAAAACCACCTATTAGTAGGTAACTGTGGAAGAAGTTAATCTCATATATATAAACTATTTTGTCTTAGTGCAGATTATAATTATTTTAGGCCTACACAAAAAATAGGATAACAGCGTAATTATGTGCTGCACGCTTACTTATTTATGTGTTGCTTACTCGAAAAATATAATGCAAGAGTAGATTGCATAGCGATTATTAGCTACGCTTTTTAATTATATCTCAACCAGTCATAGAAGTATATAACGACCAAAATAAAGCTCGGAAGTCCTAACTTTACTTCCCTAACCTATCTAATCCTAAAATATTTATTCTGTCTTACGCCTACAAATCAGTTTTCTTTGGCCAATGCCACAAAACGGTTATATAATAAAAATAACCTAAGTTAAAAATTAAAGTGCCTTTGAAAAAATATAATAATAACAAAGTAGTAAAAAAACGAATTTTGCAAAAAAATGGGTAAAATTAATGATAAATTAATTCTAGAAACAAACAATAAGATGAGGCTTAAGAATATCATCATAATCCTCGTTGTTCACGCAGTGGCCCAAGATATTGTAAAACATGGATTAATATTCAAGCATGAAAATTCATTGCTAGCTAGCCATGACGCTTGGAAGACCTTTATGAAATTGGACCCCAAACCCTTCGAGACCTTGTTTCAACAAGTAACAAGACTAGAAAAAAACACGAATAAACTCAAAGAATCGATATATCAATTCCTTAGATCGAACAAAAAATTACAGGCCAGTAAAATAATGCACAGTAAAGATAATAAAGAGTTTCCAACTTCAGTTGTCCCCAAACTAAGATCAAAATTCGTAATAGATGACTTTGATGAGAAAAGGACAGAAATTGACATGGCACTTGGGACAAGCACCAAGGAAGACAGAAGGAAAGGATTGGCGGATAATATTGAATACTTATCGAGAGACGTTACTAAATTACTGACTACAAGGAAAGGAAAACCTTATGACGGAAATTACGAAATGATAGACGAACAACCATTACCCAATCTAAAGGAGAAAAACGCACAAAAAGTTTCAACTCATCAAGCCTACTTAATACTATATAGACAAAGACTACAAGCCTTATTTGAATTATTCAATACGGAAATACAAAAATTAAAACAAAGTACCATGAAGATTTTTGAAGTATTCTTTCGAAGAAATAAATACCATAGGTCTACAGGCCTAATTCTCATCATCGGAGTACTCGCCTCCCGCCTTTTTGGTTTGACAACAGAGGAAGACCTAAACAGCAGGAGGGAAAGTGTAAGGAAGCTGAATAATTCCATGAACGTAACATTACACGTTCAGGAGATACAAGCCAGTGTAGCAAATTACCAGAGAGATAAAATTGAAATGATATCTAAGAGAATCTCAAAAACTAGAAACGTAATGAATTATTTAAGAAAAGAAGTGGACCGCGTGGTGATAGACGCGAGCTTTACCATGGTATCACTCGATACAATTACCATATCACTACTAAATTTGGCGACACATGTTAGCAAGTTCGAGTTCGCATTATTTGCCCTCACGGAGGAACTTTGTCTTACGACCTAGTAGATCCTTCTAACCTAAAAAGTATGTTAGACAAAATAAAAACGCACCTAACGTTTGGTTTACATTTACCCGTAGAGCCAGAAGTATCAAATTTATTCCTTTACTATACTAAATTAAAAGTCCACATCACGGAAATTAATGCACAGCTATTTGCAGTAGTAACAATTCCATTGATAAACCAACAATCCGTTTACGACCTGTACAAAATTTCGACCTTCCCTGCTAACATAAAGAAGACAAATTCATTTATGACAATCACGCCTGAAGCAGAGTATTTGCTTGTCGATCAAGATAGACGAAAATACGCCCTAGCCAATCCACAAAACTTGGAAGAGTGCGTACTATTCAAAAACTTAGTATGCCAACTTACGTTTCCTATTTATAACGTCAAATCTGGATCCTGTATGTTAGATATATTTTTGAAAGACACCCAACAGGAAGAAATACCGAATTCATGCGAAGCCGTGATAGGAAGTACTAAGTGAGAAATATTCATACACCTTAAAATGATCTTTGATTATTTTCTGTTCCAAGAGAAACTGTTAGAACTATGTCTTGTTACAATAATACAGAAAGAATAGACCCAAGTTACAAAACAGAATTACTGTTACAAGATGTGGGTACGATAACCATAAAACAAGGATGTCGACTTGTAACTAGAGTCAACTGTTCGAACGCCGTTAATTACCACGAGCACAAAGATAATAAGTCCCAAAATAATCAATTTCAAGGCATTTAACCTGTCGTACACTATTCCCAATATAGAAAATGAGGAAATGAAAACCTCAATATGGTCCAAAATAGAAAAAAATAAATGGACATTAAAGCTTACAAAAACAAGAGAAGCATTAGACTCCCAGATTCCCCTATTTACAAATGAAGACCAAAGATTAACGTACGTGGATGATAGATACGGATTATTCTCAACCAATTTCTGGTGGAACATACTACTGACCGTATGTTTCGTATTCACGACTTCCCTGACCATAAGAACCCTATTGAATTTTAACTATGGAAAAATCTTGAGACTAAGAAGGCGAAAACCAAGAGAAGAACACGGGGAAACAGCTGAAATGCAGAGGTTAAACCCGGAACCCCATGAGAACGTCTAAGCCAAGAAAAAGGGAAGATATTAGAAAACGAGTGGGTATAGAGGTCTCCACTCGTCCTTGCTATGTCTTGTTCCCTCATTGCAGTGTCGTTTACGTAAAACCGTGTGGTTATGACGCTGCAAAATGCGTTTCTTAAACAGCAAGGACGTATGTGAATAATGCAGGCATGATATATTTTGTAAAATTAGACCTCAAACTTAAAAATGTAGAGTAACTTATGTTTAAAGGATTGTTTTAAATCTAAGGGAGAATTAAATAAGCATTGAAGAATTAAATAAGCCTTTTATCGTTGTTTCCTTTCTCAAAAAAAAATTTGAAGAAATCTCTGTTTTAGATTTTCCAATGGGAATTAGATGTATATGAAACCAACATTATAATAATGTCGTTTTATTAAAACCAATGTTAAGTAGTAATATCAGTGTATCTTTTATATTATCTCGTAGGGTAATCTTCACCATAAAATGCACCCAAACGTATTGTTTATTACGTATTAAGACTACTTGATTTTAAAGAACGTGTGATTCTGCCTCGTTATTTTTATTACAGGAAGTGGATTGACATATTGGATATCGATCATTACAATGAGTTGTCCAGTGCAGATACAACCTAGTAGCATCTATTTTCATCATACTTCAACCAACGAAGAGTACTCACCATAGACTCCAGCCAATTTTCATCCCAGCTACGTCTACGAAAATTACAGTTACCTTTTGATCGTTGTTTCCTCGACCATGAACCATATTACGTATCAGATAACATTATTTTTGAATCTCAGTATCCAGTGCATTATCGAACTATATAATCACATAAATCCTGAAAACCTCATCGACCAGTACAAGATATAAGTAGCTAAATATCACCCATGATAATCCTTATGGACACATGAATCATTTGACTGTATAGTTATGATATTTGATGATCCCAAAAATTATTTATACGACGCAGATTCACGCGTCGAATCCCTTTCGACCATCTCTCGGAATTCATCCTATCCCCTCTGTGTGGAAAGTTCATATCTCTGTTATCCCATAATACTACGAGATAATTTCTGAAAAATGGACCAGGAAACCAACCATTGAATTACAGAAACCGAAATTAACCCCAGCGACTAACCCCTCAGTGACAATATACCCCTCCCACAAGTTAAAGACAAAATGTTGAAGGAGTCACTATAGTTTGATGTCGACCTGTTCCAAATCCAAACTTCAGTTCCCCTGTGATTAACCTAGGAATCACCACAAAGGTTAATAGACGCAAGCCATGAACTAACAATTTTATAAGAGAAGTGTGATCCCTAAGCGCACGAATGAACAATTTTATACGAGAAATAAATTCTCTATGTGCCCTAAAATATCCCAAAAATGATATGCTGAGAAGAAAATAAACGCACTCCCAGTGTTCGACCCCTTAATGATAAGGCACCCTGTGAACTATCAAAAAGCAAGTGAGAATGAACTCTGATAGCACATTCCCACACCTGTAGTTGGAAGCATCATTTCCCAATTGACAGTTAGAGAAAGCTCGTCGTGTGAACACAATCATGCTCGAACTGTTCCATGAAGAGACTATTTTGTAAGTGCTTTAAAAATTTTGCCAAGACGAAAGGAGTGAAGGACCATAATTTACAACAGAAGGATTGAGTAGGCTAAAAAGACATGAATAGTGATGAAATAGATGTGAATTTACATATGTTACTTCTTAATAACTTTGATAAGTCAAAAATTCCAATATGCTATCATTAACGTTGCGTAGCAAACATCCCCAGTTAAAGTGTTCTAATGTTACCAGTGAACATGGTAAAGCCAGTATTGGGTGTTTTAAATCGTTCTTATATGTAGTGTTGGATGTTCAGATAGAGTTATGTGTAGCGTTGACGTGCTATTCCTTTAATGTAGCGTAGATAGAAAGCAGTGTGCCCTATAGACAGCAAAATAAAAAAAAAAAAACTTGTAAAAGGTGAATTCTCAAAAAATCTTATGTAAAGGTAGAATAGCCCCAACCTTGTTGGAAATATAAAAGTAATCAGTGCTAGATGTAGAAAAAAATCCTTAGTATAGTAGATAGGCTAGAACCATAGAAAATCTTAGTCCGGTAGGTGTCTAATGGGGGGTTCTTAATAAAAAGGGGGAAATCTTGTTTTTCTACCTTAAGTTATTTCTTTGCATGAATTCCTCCTTTAATTATTTCTATGGGTAATTTTCAGTTAAACTCTTAGTTGACGGTTCGTGAGTAGCATACCTGAGTGGAGGCGGAATTTCGCGTGTGGGGAGCTTAAGTTAGCGGTTCAAATGGGGAGCTTGGCCATACTGAGTCGAAATCAGATTGAAGGGTTTCAGGTTCCCTTGAGAGCGAGTGGAGCCACAAGGACTAATTATCCTGAGAAATACTAACGTAAAGAGAATAAAATAAGAAAGTAATGTATTTATTTTCACTCACATAATTGATACAGATCTTGGTGGGAATATCAAAAGCACTTTGCAGTAACAGACACTAAAAGTTGTTCGCTGGGGCAAAACAAATAACGTTCAACAAATTGTTTTCAGGTTTGCGTAGAAATCAAATAAAGACTCACGATCAATTTCAAAAAGACTGTCCTAAGACTCATACAAGACTCCTAAAAAGTCCCGTCCAAAAAAACTCATGCAAGACTGAAAAAAGACTGCCCCTACTTGCTAAGTTTGAAGGTACTATACTCTGAGATTTTAGCCGAAGGTTACATTCAGGCGTTACTGAAGAACGCATTATACTGATTCTATTGGTTCAAATTTTTATGTCTTCTATTACTATTGGCCAGTGATGTACCAATCAGCTAGTCGATTTTAACTAACTTTTGATACGATTTATGACTCTTTAAAACTTCACTTTGGAATTTTTCTTAGCGGAATAAAGTTTTTACCTTAGAATTAGAGCGAACTACATAGTTTTACATTGTATCTCAAGAAAATATTTTTTAAAGTTTTGCCTTGTAATTACAGCAGAATATTTAGTTCTACTTTTGTATCTCGAGAAACTGATTTTTAAAGTTTTTACCTTGTAATTATAGCGGAACACATAGTTTTATTTCTTATCTCAAGTGACCATCTGTTGATCGTTTGGAACTTCAAACTCAAGATTTAGATTACATGGTTGGTTGCATGTCATGTGAAATTGGTCATTATGAATATTTATTGTTGTTACCTTTTTTGTGGGAACGATTTTTTTCATAATTACAATTGTGATACAATGTTTCGCTACTTTTTAAATTTGAAAATTAAGTGTTACTTGAATTCTTTGGGTTTATATTCTGGGCGATTTTATTTTACTTGGAAGGTTTCGGGGTCTTGAAAATCGATTCCATTACATATCATCCTTCCCATTCTTAACGATGTCCTCATCGTTGTGTTACCCTGTTCCTTCTACTCTTTCAAATTTTGATCTCGCTTTCCTCCTTTTTTTTTAAATTTTGATTTAGTACTTGTTACTTGAATTAATTTAGCTTTGGTAAGATATATATTTTTTTTCTTTCCATGTTCCCGAGTGCTTTATAAGACTACATGTATTAAAACATCACTTTAAAGTCCATCACCTATACACTCTATTTGACGAAAGGGTCAAAGAGTTTCTATTGACTAACACATTTGGTTATATGACTATGTAATAATTATTATTCCCTCCACCTTATACTAAAATTCCTTCACCTGATATGCTAATAATTCTACATGGTTCTAACTAATTAAATTCTGTTGTTGCGACTATTTTATCCCTTAAGATGGTACATATTTGCTTTTTCTCTAAACTTGACTATACTTCCACCTGACGCTATAATGATACGATACGTAACTGGTTCTAACTGGTTCTACATGGTTCTAACTAATTGAGTTCTGCCTTTGCGATTATTTTGTCACTTAAAATGGTACATATTTCTTTTTTCTCTAAACTTGACTATACTTCCACCTGACGCTATAATGACATTAAATAAAAAAAACAAGTTTTTTTAACTGAAAGTAAGGAGCGACATTAAAACTTAAACGAACAGAAATTATTCCGTATATGAAAGGGACTGTCCCCCTCCTCAACGCCTCGCTCTTTACGCTAAAGTTTGACTCTGTCTCACAACTTTATTTTTTAAAACAATAAAAAACTTTAGCGTAAAGATCGAGGCGTTGAGGAGGGGACAGTCCCTTTCATATACGGAATAATTTCTGTTCGTTTTAAGTTTTAATGTCGCTCCTTACTTTCAGTTAAAAAAACTTGTTTTTTTTATTTAATTTCTGATCGTTTTTTAGTTAATGCAGGGGATGTTTCCCCCTCTTTAAAAAATCGAGTAAATTTTCTCAGGCTCGTAGCCTTTGATGAGTAATACTAAACTTAATAAAATTTATATATTTAGAATCAGCATTATAAACACATTCTTTTGATACATTTATTGACATCAAAATTCCGTTTTTAAAAGTTTCGATTACTATTGAGCCGTATCGCTTGTTTTTTTATTGTTTTTTTTATTACGTATATGTTATTACGTATATGAGGGGGTTCTCCCCTTAGTCAATACCACGCTCTTTACGTTAAAAGTTAAAAAAAATTTGATTCACCATCCCCTGAATCACAAAGGCCGTTTAATTAGAATAGATAGCTCTTTTGAAAGCACTAAAAAAAAACTGTAGCGTAAAGAGCGAGGTATTGACTTGGGGGAGAACCCCCTCACATACGTTATAATTTCTGTTCGTTTTAAGTTCTAATATTCCTTCTTACATTTCAGTTGAAAAAACTTGTTTTTTTTATTTAATTTCTGATCGTTTTTTAAATAATGCTTGGAAATCCGGCGCCCCCTTCATAGAAATTTCCCTTACCCCAAAGAAACATCCTCCACGGAAATATTCTCAAGATTAACCCCCTCGTCTAGCCCCCCCTCCCTCCAGAAAAAATCCTTCCTGAAAATGGTTGTATACTTCCCAATAACCAATAAATAATGCTGGCAAGTCCGGGGCCCCCTTCATGGCAATTTCCCTTCCCCCATGAAAACTTCCTTCATGAACAGATCCTCCAACATAACCACCGACCCACCCTTCCCTCCACTACCAGAAAAAAAACCTCCTGAAAACTTCTGTATACTTCCCAATAACCAATACTATATGTTAACATTGGGTAAAGTTCATAACTTTTAGCCCTCCCTCTGGGAACTTCGGGGGATTAAGTCATCCTAAAAGACATATTTATCATATTTTAGACCATGCTGAACAAAATGGCTATCTCAAAATTTTGATCGGGTGACTTTGGGAAAAAAATAAGCGTGGGAGGGGCCCTAGTTGCCCTCCATTTTTTTGGTCACTTAAAAAGGGCACTAGAACTTTTAATTTCCGTTCCAATGAGCCCTCCCACGATATTCTAGGACCACTGGGTCGATACGATCACCCCTGGGGAAAAAAAAAAAAAACAAACAAACAAATAAACACGCATCCGTGATCTTTCTTCTGGCAAAAAATGTAAAATTCCACATTTTTGTAGATAGGAGCTTGAAACCTCTACAGTAGGGTTCTCTCATACGCTGAATATGATGGTGTGATTTTCATTAAGGTTCTATAACTTTTAGGGGGTCTTTCCCCCTTTTTTTGAAAATCAGCCAAATTTTCTCAGGCGCGTAACTTTTGATGGGTAGCACTGAAAGTTATATATTTGAAATCAGCATTGAAATCTGATTCTTTTGATATATCTATTGGTATCAAAAACCCGTTTTCTAGAGTTTCGGTTACCATTGAGCCGGGTCGCTCCTTACTTACAGTTCGTTACCACGAACTGTTTGATAAATTAAATGATTGCAAATAAAAGGTTTCACACTATAATTTTTAAACTTGATGTCTGATTGCAACATTGTGATAATGTAATTACACTTATTTTCATCTGATTGTGAAAAGTTTCTCAATATTCACTAAAGTTATAAGTTAGATACATAAGATTCACACTTACTTCATCATTCTACATGTCTATAATACTCACATACGTTGTCACTTTATTTTGGGCTTCCATTGAACTAATTACTGTGTCGGCTATTTGTTTATGATTTGTCTTCGTGGTGTTTCATCTTTCGGCACTTGTTCCTTGGGATAAGCGTTTACATTGTTCATAAGTATGACTACTTACACAAAATTGTCCGTGCGTGGTTTTCTACGTCATATACGAGGGGTTGATGTCATAAATTTGTTGAGCTGTTTCCTGGGTATATGACATTTAGGGAATTGATTACATGAAATGGGTATCTTGATCGTTGGGCTGGGTATCTCTTCTTGGGCACTTTTATCCTCGGGAAAATCTAATACTCGTACAGTCTGTGTTTCCCGTAAATTGTTCACGTTTAGTCCTTCTTTTTATGTTACGCCATGTAAGGGTAACTACGGTTGGAACAGAACTTTATATAGGTTCTATGTTTGACGCATTGTCTTTGATTCTTGTTTACTGATACATAATCATTGAGGGCTTAGTCATTTGGATTTTGGCTAGGGTAACTTGGTTTGATCTCTTCTCTAACACTTTATTCTGGGAAAGTTTGCACGTACAGTCTATATTTCCCGCAAAACCGATTATGATTGGTTCTTCTTTTCATGGAGGATAGTTTGGTTTCGTGACATCTAATAATGATTGGATATGGTCAAAACTTAAGCTTGGGATTTTGGTTTAACATATTGTCTTTGATTTTAGGCTTAAGATATACAATCTTTGAGGGATTGCTTCCAGGGTTATTCTTGGTCCTTAGGATTTAACGTTTGGGACCTTGCCCTCTAAAGATAGTTATCGACGGATTTTATGCAGTTTTACGACATGCTGGTCGGGGTGGTTCTCTAGGTAATCATTAATTCAGGTATGTACCTATGTATGGGGTCCATGGTTTGTCGATATTGCTTGGGGGTGGCATTACCTGGTACTAGACTTGGGTGACTTGGATTGTCATCAGGGTATTGTCTTCAGGGGTTTCCTTGGTGAGTACTTATTGGTGGTTGACGAATGATGAGAGTAGATGCTACTGGGTTGTATCCGTGTTGCATGTTGGTACACCAATAATTAATTTGCACTGATTACTCTGCTTCCTGGAATATAAATATCTGGGCAGAATCATATGCTCTTTATAATTACATAAGTTAAAACACATACAGCAATAATACACCATTTATACGAGATTATATGGGGACCATTATTTGAAATAATAGTTGTGATTAGTCGTACAAATAATATAAATTTGATATGGGTACAGTTAAACTCAAAGATAAAATGAATAAAGGAATTTTTATTCTTTTAAATGTATATTGCAGCAACACTAGATTACTATGAGATAAGCTAGGTAATCATAAGTCTACGGAAAGTAACACAATATGAGAGTTTCAAGATTTGGTGATTATATATATATACTTGTATATATGTGCATTTGACATCTGTTCAATATTCAATACATTTTTAAATTTTATTCAACACTCATCTACTTTAACGTTTACTTTTCTATTATATAACTACATGCGAGGTAGGTTACATGGTTTTATGAGAGGTCTCGATTTACTATAAATTTTCAAGCCTTTACTGTTTACGCGCGTCCATGCTGCTTGCGAAATACATATTTCGTCTTTGCAGCTGCACGGGTTTACGCAAACAATAAGTAGAAATTTGGGACTGGACATTGCACGACTGAGGACCTCTACTCTCATTCGCTCGATCATGTCCTCCCTTACTTTTTTGCTTAAGGGTTATCAGGGAGTTCCGGGTTTAGGTTTTGCATCTCACTTGGCTCAAATGATCTGTTTTCGCTCTTTTTCTACGTGTTATTCATAATTCTTCCGTAATTCAGCGTCAATAACATTCTTATAGCTCAGAGAGATCATGAACACGAATCCTACCGTCAGGAGGATGTTCCACCAAAAATTTGTTGAGAATAGTCCGTATTTACTTTCTACATACGTCAATCTTTGGTCTTCATTAGTAAACAGGGGAATTTGAGAGTCTAAGGCTTCTCTTATTTTGGTTAGTGGTAAGGTTCCCTTGACATTCTCTATTTTTGACCATATTGTGGCTTTTACTTCTTCATTTTCAATGTTAGGAATTGTATACGATAAATTGACTGGTTTGAAATTGACCACCTTGGGGCTTATTATATTTGTGCTTGTGGTTATTAGTGGTGATTGTACCGTGGCTTCTTTGGTTACTAATCGACACCCTTGTTTTATGGTTATTGTTCCAACGTCTTGTAATAGTAGTTTAGTTCTGTAGCTTGGATCGATTCTTTCAGTGTTATTATAACAGGAGATAGTCCCGACTGTTTCTTTTGGGACAGAAAATAGCCACAGGTCATTTCTAAGATGAATAAATATTTCTCGTTTTGTACTACCTACTAGCGCTTCGCATGAATTGGGAATTCCTTCTTGTTGAGTCTCTTTTAAAAATATATCTAACATACAAGATCCAGATTTACGTTATAAATAGGCAGGCTTAGTTGACATATTAGAGTTTTCAATGCTACACATTCCTTGAGGTCCTGTGGATTTGCTAAGGCATATTTCCTTCTATCTTGATCGACAAGTAAATATTCCGCTTCGGGGGGGATAGTCATGAACGAATTAGTTCTACCTATGTTGGCTGGGAACGTAGAAATTTTATACAAGTCATATATGGATTGTTGATTTATTAATGGAATTGTTACTACTGCAAATAGTTGTATCGTTTATTTCCGTGATGTGAACCTTTAGCTTGGTGTAGTAGTGGAACAGGTTTGCTACTTCTGGTTCTGTTGGTAGATGTAGACCGAACGTTAGATGTGTTTTTATTTCGTCTAAGATACTTTTTAGGTTCGAAGGGTCCACCAGGTCATATGACAAGATTCCTCCAGTAAGGGCAAACAATGCAAATTCAAATTTGCTGACGTCAGTTACCAAGTCAAGTAAAGACATCGTCACTATGTCTAGTGACACCATGGTGAGGCTCGAATCGGAAATCACACGATCTACTTCATTCTTTAAATATTTCATTATGTTTACTGTCTTTGGTATTTTCTTTGAAATTGCCTCGATTTTGTCTCTCTGATAATTGGCTATACTGGCTTGTATTTTTTGGACATGTAAGGTCACGTTCATGGCGTTATTTAGTTTTCCTACGTTTTCCTTATCCTCCTTAGGATATTTAGGTCTTCTTCAGTCGATAGCCCAAATAAGCGTGAGGCTAATTCTCCTACGATTGGTATTAGACTAGCTGATCTGCGGTATTTGCTTTTTCGAAAAAATACTTCGAAGATTTTTGTGGTACTTTGCTTTAACTTTTGTATTTCGGTATTGAACGATTCAAATTGTGCTTGCAGTCTTTGTCTATACAATATTAAGAAAGATTGGTGAATCGATACTCTTAGGCATTTTTCTCATTTAGCTCAGGTAACGATTCGACGTAGTTTTTGGCTGGTTCGTCTGCCATGGCCAATCTGGCACATGTGTACTTGCCGTCAATTGTCCAGCATTTTTCGGGTACATATTTTTCTTTCTTTTTACTTTCCGTAATTCTCCTTTTGTTGTCCGGATGGTGACCTTGAACTAATATAGTTTGAGTCTCGGTATGCAATACTGGGAGTCTTGCCCTAAATTTTATATACATGTTGACGAAGGAGTTGGTCTTTGTAATTGTTGGTCCTGTGGACCATGACCATTTGGTGAACGTCGTTGGTTTCAAATGTGTTATCGTAATTAATTTTCCTTGGGACAGTTCATTGAGTGTGATTAATTCTGGTCTTGCATTGGTTGTGTTATCCGTTAGTGAGGGTTGTATTTCCTCTGTTCTTGCCTCGAGTTTGGGCATAGTTGTCGTGGTATTTTTCTTTCTTTGTGGCTTGTCCATATTTTTCTTTATTTCTTTTGGAGATACTTTCTTAGTAACGTTGCTCGCCGTATGGTCTTGCCATAGTTGCTTGAGGTACGTCCATATGCTTGGTAATTCATTTAGCATGGCGTAATTTCCATCATAGAGTTTATTTTTCTTGGAAGTTGTCAAGAAGGAACCTGTGGTGTATTTTGTCGTAGTATATTCTCTTATAGATCTGTCCACATTACTTAATTCTCTTTTCCTTCTGTTTTTTCTGTTGTTAGTTCCTAGAGCTTTATCGATTTCTGCCATTTTCTTGTCAAAGTCGTCCACTATGAATTTCGACTTTAGTTTAGGAAGAATGGGGGGTAGATTTCCTGTATTTTCCTTGTGGTTCATGTCTTTCGTGGTCTGCAAGCTTTTGTCCGATTTTAAGAATTGGAATATAGAGTCCTTTAATTCATTGGTATTCTTCTCTAGTCTCATTACTTGTTGAAATAGGGTTTCAAACGGTTTGGGATCCAGTTTCATAAATATCTTCCAGGCATTGTGGCTTGCAAGTAACGAATTCTCATGTTTGAAGATTATTCCATGTTTTATGATATCTTGGGCTATAGTTTGGGCAACGAAGATTATCATGAAATTTGTTAGCCACATCCTTTTTTGCTGTTTCTGGAATTAATATTTCATCAAACATAATATAGGAAGATTTCTTATGATAGATAATCGAATGAGAATTTAGATTCCTATTATAGGGGATTTTCCTTCTTTTTTTTATCGGGGGAGTAGACAAGGTGAGGTTAAGATTCGTGGTCATACAATTTGTTGCTTAGCTTAGGGTGAACGTACGGCTGATTCTTAGGTTGGGGGGGATAGATATTTTAATTGCTTTCACACAAGAATTTTTCTTTTAACGTAAAAGGTGCGTGGGTTGACTTAATTATTTCAATTGGGACAGTTTTTTGATTTTTTGGTTACTTTTGATTTTGATTCATAAGTTTTTATTCTTTTAAATATAATTTCTTTTCTTTTCGCTTTATATATTACGCTTTTTGGATTATATAGATATTGTTTGTAGTATTTTATTTCTTGGAGGGGGTCATGTTTACCTTGGTATTTTACGCAGTTTAAATTTCCCTCAATTTTGTAAACTAATTTTTGCTTTCTACACTTGTCAAGAAGCAATAAATCTGTCTGACAAGGACCTTTAACGTACCAGTACCGAACTTTATGTTGTTTTTGTAATTTTCTGATTTCATGTTGAATAAAATGGAGGTACTTGCCCTTTCTGCCGTTGTATTTTATTCCTAGATTTACCTCTCGCTGGTCGATATTTGGGTGTGTTTGCGAAACTTAGACCGAATTTATAGGACTCCACGTCAAATTTCCTTAAATCATACTGGACGTCCCATTTTTTCGCGAAGACTTCTTCCCCTGATTTATTCAGAATGATCATCGCCGCTGAGTATATGACATTTTCTTTGGCGTGCTTTATACATATGAACTCTGTATCAATAATTGCTTTGGCCATTGTTCTGAAATGAAAGGTAGTTTCTGTAGTTGCTTTTGGCCTGAAAATTTCCTGTCTTTTGAACTTGGAACTTGCATCACTAACTAGAAACTCTACGGCCGCTGAGCTGGAAGCATTGGTTAGTGCAGCTTTTTCATCTGCCCTTAATCAGTATGTCAAACTTACAGACAAGATTGTGGTAGAACCTGATATATCATCAAAGATAAGACTAACATGGGACAACTTCTTGTTTGCAGTGGATAATGATGTTAAACCAACAGACGAAGGGCAACTGGATTTGACATATGATGGGCAACTGGATGGTAACTATGGGTGGGTCATGGTCTTTGGTGCGTTCAGGTGTTTGGCTCTCTATTATCTGGACTTACCTTGATTGTCGGAAAGCTTGAAGAAGGAGGTGAAGTGTTCGACAGAGCTGAAAGTCGAGATGTTTATGTTGTTACGGAAGATTTCCTAGATGACATACCGAAAGCAGCTAACATTAATGCTCTGTTGGAGGAAAAGAACATTGCACCATGGAAAATAGCAAACGTAGAAATGAGATCAAGTTGAAAGAAGGAAAAAACAGAATTGATAAAAGATGTTGAAAATTAGAGCTGAGCAGTAAATTTTGAACTTAATTCTGTGTAGTCTGTATAACCCTTTCCCATATAGCAAAAAGCAGAAAAACTTGAATTTTACCATGAATTTATTGCCTATAAGTTCAATAGCTTAGGATTGGCTATATATTAGTACATTAGGAAGGATGGTGTATTGTAAATGAATTATATATTTTGCTTCAATGTTATTGTATGACTGTATAGGTATATTAGTTTTTAGCTGGGCCTATATCATTAGTGATTTAACGTGAAAATTTACCTTTGACTCTCTCCCTTCCTACAGATAAATGATTATATATAGTCAAAGTCATATATTCTCCATGCATTTTTACCATAAATCCCTTTTCAACCCAGGAAATATAGGCCTCTATAATTTAAGATGGTTAAATATTTGATATAAAGGAGGTTCAAGGAAAGTATTTATAGGCATGTTATAGGGAAGTATTTTATATTTGTAGTATTGTTTTCAGAATTTTATATTACTTCCTTTTAGGTTGGCCTAACTGTTGGCTAATTCCAACCAATATAAAATACTTATTAATGTCATTTTTTTTCATGCCATTTCCCTATAGGTTGAATATAGTTTAAAAGAATATAAATAATTTGCAACTTTTGGGTTGTCAAGATTAAAGGCAATGGGAACAACAATGGAGACTGGTTCTAAAGACAGGCAAATTTCAATTCACTTTTAAAGCCAGATTTCAAGAAAATTTGATGCCAATTTTGAATGTTTCGTAGCCACCATTAAGTTGCGGACAGCCTTGCCGTAATATGAAATAAGTGCAACTTGAAAAAAAGAAGAACAGCGTCGATAAAAGTAAGTCAGAAACGGCAGTTGGATGTTATTTAGAAGAAAAGAAGACGAGGAAAATAAGAATAATCCTAGAGACCTATACTTATTTTTTATTATTAATAAAATAGGTCATTAATCCCCATTAATCAGGTCATAGCCAAAGGCACGCTACCAAAGCTTATTTACATTAAGACCACAAGTATCTCCCCTATAAAGGGAGTAATAAGGTATCAACTACAACTTCACCAAACAACCTTAAAACCACTTTACCACAGCTGGTGGCAGTTGGAAAAACTGGGGCGAGAGGACTAAATAAAAATTGTATATTCGAACAAAATGGTTTTACCAGATGAAAATATGGCTTCTTTATCAAGGGTACTTGAAATTGCCAAAATTATACTAGAATACGCGGGAATTTCAGATGTCAATGAGTTTATCGAAAAATTGAACATTTTCGACGAATTAAAAGAGTCATTTGACGATAAGGTCAAAGAGCAATGCGTTGCAGCTAGATTAAAGGGAAGTGCCCTTAAACAATTTGAGGCAATTAAGGAAAAAGAGCCTAAGGACATTAGCAATCTAATTGAACCTTTTAAAACAAGCTTCATAGAAACGAGTGTTTCCGAGAGGCTAAGAACAGAGGTAGTGACATTCAATGCCTCAACTAGTATCAGGGAATATCCAGGCAAAATTTGTCGGTCCGTATGCTTACAATTAGAGAAAGGTAGAAGTGACGAGACAGTACGAAAAGTACAATTACATAATCTTACGGAAGGGTTACCAAAAAAGCTATTAAGACTAATATTATCACGGAAACCTGAAAATCTAGAGCAGGCAATAATCCTAGTAGAAACAGAGGTATAAATTCACCTAAAAATATATATAAATATGCATTATTAATTTTATTCTTTTTATAGGTTCCCCCAACCATTATATACATTGCTGGTGACTTGATTTACCATGCCAAGTCCAATGATTTCGAGAAGGGTTTGATGCCCTTGAGTGTTTAAAAAAATTTTCGGTGAAAGAAGCGTGCAAAGTGTCGGAAAGTTTAAAGTTTTTTCTGGACAAGCTTTACGATTTTTTCAAACATTTATTTTTTATGCGTTTAGGCTTTTGAGATTTATTCTAGGCTTTTGACTTTTCCATCTTTTCATTTACTCAAGGAATACATCAATAAATTAAATCTTTTTTTGCGTCAGACTCTTAATCTTGGTTCGCAGTCTTATCTTCCTATCGAGTTTATCTTCCTTCTTATCTTCCTATCGAGTTCGAGTCTTATACACACCTCGGGGGTCGGCCTCTCCTCAGCTCTCAACCCCCTCAAGATCGATCAGCCAGCGCATCCAAGACACCGTAGGTAGAGTCACGTCTGCTGGGTTGTCTGTACTTCAGCATACAGCTGATGGGGTCTTGGTGGCAGCTTCTATGAACCCCATTATACTCCTCCCCTCACGGAAAACTCCTCAGTGTAAAGTTTACAGATATCCACAGGTCAGTACCCTTATAAGGGACAAAGGACTGGAGGTAGGTGCTTTAAAATGCCTTCCCATGACAGACTTTAGTCTTTAGATACATTCCTGATAGTTTCATTTTCCTAATTTAAACCCTTTCCCATATAGCAAAAAGTAGAAAAACTTGAATTTTACCATGAATTTATTGCCTATAAGTTCAATAACTTAGGATTGGCTATATATTAGTAAATTAGGAAGGATGGTGTATTGTAAATGAATTATGTATTTTGCTTCAATGTTATTGTATGACTGTATAGGTATATCAGTTTTTAGCTAGGCCTATATCATTAGTGATTTAACGTGAATTTACCTTTGACTCTCTCCCTTCCGACAGATAAATGATTATATATAGTCAAAGTCAAATATTCTCCATGCATTTTTACCATAAATCCCTTTTCAACCCAGGAAATATAGGCCTCTATAATTTAAGATGGTGAAATATTTGATATAAAGAAGGTTTAAGTAAAGTATTTATAGGCATGTTATAGGGAAGTACTTTATATTTGTAATATTGTTTTCAGAATTTTATATTACTTCCTTTTAGGTAGGCCTAACTGTTGGCTAATACCAACCAATATAAAATACTTATTAATGTCATTTTTTCATGCCATTTCCCTATAGGTTGAATATAGTTTAAAAGAATATAAATAATTTGGAATTTTTGGTTTGTCAAGATTAAAGGCAATGGGAACAACAATGGAGACTGGTTCTAAAGACAGGCAAATTTCAATTCACTTTTAAAGCCAGATTTCAAGAAAATTTGATGCCAATTTTGAATGTTTTGTAGCCACCATTAAGTTGCGGACAGCCTTGCCGTAATATGAAATAAGTGCAACTTGAAAAAAAAAGAACAGCGTCGATAAAAGTAAGTCAGAAACGGCAGTTGGATGTTATTTAGAAGAAAAGAAGACGAGGAAAATAAGAATAATCCTAGAGACCTATACTTATTTTTTATTATTAATAAAATTAATTCGTTCTTTCCGGCCAGCGTGTTATCTCTTAATTCGTTCTTTCCGGCCAGCTAAATAAATTGTAAATTACAACATTTATTTGGCTCAAAAAATTTCCGTCAGATGAAACTATGCTGGAGTGGGAAAGAAACTTCCAAAAGAGCATTTCAATCTTAAACTTTGAATTATTAGATACATTTTGAAATTATTAAAATAGTCTACTTTTTGGTTTTGCTGTAAGATTCTTCCTCAAGGATTCAAGAAATGATGCAATTTATGTTTGTTTTTTAAGCAATAATTAGCTGTCTTGATAAGGGGGAGGGGCATTTAGACAGAGAACGAAATTTCCAAATAGAAGTAAGAAGACTAAAAATGTGTCACATTTAATGCCTACTAAAGAAAAAAATTGAGAAAAAAAATCCATTTTTTCCCTAAAAAAAAACCCAGGGCAAAAACTAAAGAAAATAGGTTGTAGTTTATTACAGGAGAATATGGCAAGCTTCTGATGAACTTTTGAAGTTCAATCTGGAAAGAATTCAAAACAAAAAGGGTGCTTTTAAAATAAAAATAAAATTAGTGTGAAATTTACAATTTTGAATAATATAACCAAGGCCGTATAAAGAAGGGCTGAGGGGTTTGGCCCCTCTTGAAATTTTTTTGTGACTCTTACAAATGTAATAAAAATACATATTTAAATTTGTCTGTACCAACCCCCCCCCCCAACCCAAAAAAAAAATACCGGATACAGCCCTGAATCTAACTAATACATTTTCAGTCCTACATCTTAAGTAATTTTTTAATTTTTAATAAAGGATTATTTTTTGAACTGTTTTATTGCTTAAAATCTTCCTGGAAGAAATCCTACTTTTATGCCTTCAAACTGTTGATAATGGCTGTTGTTAACTTCTGGGACTTTTCAACTATGTTGAACAAAATGGATATCTTTAAATTTTGATCGGGTAATTTTAGGGAAAAAGGGCAAGGACGCGGTAAGAGATTTTAGGGAAAAAGGGCAAGGTCGACTGACGACGACAAGTATTGTTGGACCACGTTTTTTGGGAAGTCTGGGGGGAGCTCACCCTCAGGCAGCGTTTGGTTTGTTGTGGGCGTGCTCGGATTTTCTATGAAAAATCGACCCAGGTCCTAACACAGATTGATGTCATCAAAAACAGAAAAAACTACCAGTACAGAAGCGTCTAATTATGAGCTGATCATGTTCGTAGATATGAACCGGATCAGAGGGATCATGAATTCCATTCCCTGGGATCCTGTTCATATTTATGAACACTATCATGATTTCTGTTCCAAGAGAAACTATTGGTCCTATACCTGAACATGATCGTGAAGTGTCCTAACTGTGAGCATTTTCAGATCATGACAATGGAATCAAAACCTATTCGAAAGGCGATAATTGATACTGAGTTCATCACCATAATGAACGCAAAGGAAAACATTATATATTCGGCAGCTATGTTAGTCGTGGACGAACAAGGAAACCAGATATATGCAAAAGAATGGGATTTGACCTACAATCTTAAAGGGTATGCATCCCACACTTATAAGTATGGTTTAGCACTCGCGAATACCCCCAAGTATCGTCCGGCTAGAGGGGAAGTCAAAACAAAATATAGAAGAAGTAGTGTGAAACAACTTGGCTGTTTACAATTATTGATAAGACGCCTATAAAAGAACCTCAATATCAAGTATTTCTATTCCAAGGGACCAACTCAAACAGACCTTTTACTTCTCGATAAATGCAGAGCCCCCAAAATTTGCTATAACCTCGAAAAAAATCCCCAATGTGTCAAATATGAAGGCATACATGATCTTTTAGCGGAAATTCAATATTACAAACAATTTTTATTTGACCCTGAATCTGAAAAATACAAATCCCTTGGTAGTAAATTATTTCTGAAACGTATGAAAACATACCAAAGAAAAAGAGACGCCTATAAAAATAATAACAAGAAAATTAAGAGAAAACTCAAAACCACCTATTAGTAGGTAACTGTGGAAGAAGTTAATCTCATATATATAAACTATTTTGTCTTAGTGCAGATTATAATATTTTAGGCCTACACAAAAAATAGGATAACAGCGTAATTATGTGCTGCACGCTTACTTATTTATGTGTTGCTTACTCGAAAAATATAATGCAAGAGTAGATTGCATAGCGATTATTAGCTACGCTTTTAATTATATCTCAACCAGTCATAGAAGTATATCACGACCAAAATAAAGCTCGGAAGTCCTAACTTTAATTCCCTAACCTATCTAATCCAAAAATATTTATTCTGTCTTACGCCTACAAATCAGTTTTCTTTAGCCAATGCCACAAAACGGATATATAATAAAAAATGACCTAAGTTAAAAATTAAAGTGCCTTTGAAAAAATATAATAATAACAAAGTAGTAAAAAAACGAATTTTGCAAAAAATGGGTAAAATTAATGATAAATTAATTCTAGAAACAAACAATAAGATGAGGCTTAAGAATATCATCATAATCCTCGTTGTTCACGCAGTGACCCAAGATATTGTAAAACATGGAGTAATATTCAAGCATGAAAATTCATTGCTAGCTAGCCATGACGCATGGAAGACCTTTATGAAATTGGACCCCAAACCCTTCGAGACCTTGTTTCAACAAGTAACAAGACTAGAAAAAAAACACGAATGAACTCAATGAATCGATATTTCAATTCCTTAGATCGAACAAAGGATTACAGGCCAGTAAAATAATGCACAGTAAAGATAATAAAGAGTTTCCGACTTCAGTTGTCCCCAAACTAAGATCAAAATTCGTAATAGATGACTTTGATGAGAAAAGGACAGAAATTGACATGGCACTTGGGACAAGCACCAAGGAAGACAGAAGGAAAGGATTGGCGGATAATATTGAATACTTATCGAGAGACGTTACTAAATTACTGACTACAAGGAAAGGAAAACCTTATGATGGAAATTACGCAATGATAGACGAACAACCATTACCCAATCTAAATGAGAAAAACGCCCAAAAAGTTTCAACTCATCAAACCTACTTAATACTATATAGACAAAGACTACAAGCGTTATTTGAATTATTCAATACGGAAATACAAAAATTAAAACAAAGTACCACGAAGATTTTTGAAGTATTCTTTCGAAGAAATAAATACCATAGGTCTACAGGCCTAATTCCCATCATCGGAGAACTCGCCTCCCGCCTTTTTGGTTTGACAACGGAGGAAGACCTAAACAGCCTGAGGGAAAGTGTAAGAAAGCTGAATAATGCCATGAACGTAACATTCCACGTTCAGGAGATACAAGAAAGTGTAGCAAATTACCAGAGAGATAAAATTGAAATGATATCTAAGAGAATCTCAAAAACTATAAACGTAATGAATTATTTAAGAAACGAAGTGGACCGCGTGGTGATAGACGCGAGCTTTACCATGGTATCACTCGATACAATTACCATGTCACTACTAAATTTGGCGACAGATGTTAGCAAGTTCGAATTCACATTATTTGCCCTCACGGGATGAACTTTGTCTTACGACCTAGTAGATCCTTCTAACCTAAAAAGTATGTTAGACAAAATAAAAACGCACCTAACGTTTGGTTTACATTTACCCGTAGAGCCAGAAGTATCAAATTTATTCCTTTACTATACTAAATTAAAAGTCCACATCACGGAAATTAATGAACAGCTATTTGCAGTAGTAACAATTCCATTGATAAACCAACAATCCGTTTACGACCTGTACAAAATTTCGACCTTCCCTGCTAACATAAAGAAGACCAATTCATTTATGACAATCACGCCTGAAGCAGAGTATTTGCTTGTCGATCAAGATAGACGAAAATACGCCCTAGCCAATCCACAAGACTTAAAAGAGTGCGTACTATTCAAAAACTTAGTATGCCAACTTACGTTACCTATTTATAACGTCAAATCTGGATCCTGTATGTTAGATATATTTTTGAAAGACACCCAACAGGAAGAAATACCGAATTCATGCGAAGCCGTGATGGGAAGTACTAAGCGAGAAATATTCATACACCTTAAAAATGATCTTTGGTTATTTTCTGTTCCAAGAGAAACTGTTGGAACTATATCTTGTTACAATAATACAGAAAGAATAGACCCAAGTTACAAAACAGAATTACTGTTACAAAATGTGGGTACGATAACCATAAAACAAGGATGTCGACTTGTAACTAGAGTCAACTGTTCGAACGCCGTTAATTACCACGAGCACAAAGATAATAAGTCCCAAAATAATCAATTTCAAGTCAATTAACCTGTCGTACACTATTCCCAATATAGAAAATGAGGAAATGAAAACCTCAATATGGTCCAAAATAGAAAAAAATAAGGGGACATTAAAGCTTACAAAAATAAGAGAAGCATTAGACTCCCAGATTCCCCTATTTACAAATGAAGACCAAAGATTAACGTACGTGGATGATAGATACGGATTATTCTCAACCAATTTCTGGTGGAACATACTACTGACCGTATGTTTCGTATTCGCGACTTCCCTGACCATAAGAACCCTATTGACTTTTAACTATGGAAAAACCCTGAGACTAAGAAGGCGAAAACCAAGAGAAGAACACGGGGAAACAGCTGAAATGCAGAGGTTAAACCCGGAACCCCATGAGAACGTCTAAGCCAAGAAAAAGGGAAGACATTAGAAAACGAGTGGGTATAGAGGTCTCCACTCGTCCTTGCTATGTCTTGTTCCCTCATTGTAGTGTCGTTTACGTAAAACCGTGTGGTTATGACGCTGCAAAATGCGTTTCTTAAACAGCAAGAATGTGCGTGAATAATGCAGGCATGATATGTTTTGTAAAATTAGACCTCAAACTTAATAATGTAGAGTAACTTATGTTTAAAGGATTGTTTTAAATCTAAGGGAGAATTAAATAAGCATTAAAGAATTAAATAAGCCTTTTATCGTTGTTTCCTTTCTCAAAACAAATTTGAAGACATCTCTGTTTTAGATTTCCCAATGGGAATTAGATGTATATGAAACCAACATGATAATAATGTCGTTTTATTAAAACCAATGTTAAGTAGTAATATCAGTGTATCTTTTTATATTATCATGTAGGGTAATCTTCACCCTAAAATGCACCCAATCGTATTGTTTATTATGTATTAAGACTACTTGATTTTAAAGAACGTGTGATTCTGCCTCGTTATTTTTATTACAGGAAGTGGATTGACATATTGGATATCAATCATTACAATGAGTTGTCCGGTGCAGATACAACCTAGTAGCATCTATTTTCATCATACCTCAACCAACGAAGAGTACTCATCATAGACTCCAGCCAATTTCATCCCAGCTACGTCTACGAAAATTACAGTTACCTTTTGATCGTTGTTTCCTCGACCATGAACCATATTACGTATCAGATAACATTATATTTGAATCCCAGTATCCAGTGCATTATCGAACTATATAATCACATAAATCCTGAGAACCTCATCGACCAGTACAAGATATAAATACCTAAATATCACCCATGATAATCCTTATGGACACATGAACCATTTGACTGTATAGTTATGATATTTGATGATCCCAAAAATTATTTATACGACGCAGATTCACGCGTCGAATCCCTTTCGACCATCTCTCGGAATCCATCCTATCCCCTCTGTGTAGAAAGTTCATATCTCTGTTATCCCATAATATTACGAGATAATTTCTGAAAATGGACCTGGAAACCAACCATTGAATTACAAAAACCAAAATTAACCCCAGTGACTAACCCCTCAGTGACAATATACCCCTCCCAAAAGTTAAAGACAAAATGTTGAAGGAGTCACTATAGTTTGATGTCGACCTGTTCCATATCCAAACTTCAGTTCCCCTGTAAGTAACCTAGGAATCACCGCAAAGGTTAATAGACGCAAGCCATGAACTAACAATTTTATAAGAGAACTGTGATCCCTAAGTGCACGAATGAACAATTTTAAACGAGAAATACATTCTCTATGTGCCCTAAAATATCCCAAAAATGATATGCTGAGAAGAAAATAAACGCACTCCCAGTGTTCGACCCCTTAATGATAAGGCACCCTGTGAACTATCAAAAAGCAAGTGAGAATGAACTCTGATAGCAAATTCCCACACCTGTAGTTGGAAGCATCATTTCCCAATTGACAGTTAGAGAAAGCTCGTCGTGTGAACACAATCATGCTCGAACTGTTCCATGAAGAGACTTTATTGTAAGTGCTTTAAAAATTTTGCCAAGACGAAAGGAGTGAAGGACCATAATTTACAACAGAAGGATTGAGTACGCTAAAAAGACATGAATGGTGATGAAATAGATGTGAATTTACATATGTTACTTCTTAATAACTTTGATAAGTCAAAAATTCCAATATCCTATCATTAACGTTGCGTAGCAAACATCCCCAGTGAAAGTGTTTCTAATGTTACCAGTGAACATGGTAAACACAGTATTGGGTGTTTTAAATCGTTCTTATATGTAGTGTTGGATGTTCAGATAGAGTTATGTGTAGCGTTGTCGTGCTATTCATTTAATGTAGCGTAGATAGAAAGCAGTGTGCCCTATAGACAGCAAAATCAAAAAAAAACTTGTAAAAGGTGAATTCTCAAAAAATCTTATGTAAAGGTAGAATAGCCCCAACCTTGTTGGAAATGTAAAAGTAATCAGTGTTAGATGTAGAAAAAAAGTCCTTAGTATAGTAGATAGGCTAGAACCACAGATAATCTTAGTCCGGTAGGTGTCTAATGGGGGGGGGGTTCTTAATAAAAAGGGGGAAATCTTGTTTTTCTACCTTAAGTTATTTCTTTGCATGAATTCCTCCTTTAATTATTTCTATGGGTAATTTTCAGTTGAACTCTTAGTTGACGGTTCGTGAGTAGCATACCTGAGTGGAGGCGGAATTTCGCGTGTGGGGAGCTTAAATTAGCGGTTCAAGTGGGGAGCTTGGCCATACTGAGTCGAAATCAGATTGAAGGGTTTCAGGTGCCCTTGAGAGCGAGTGGAGCCACAAGTACTAATTATCCTGAGAAATACTAACGTAAAGAGAATAAAATAAGAAAGTAATGTATTTATTTTTACTCACATAATTGATACAGATCTTGGTGGGAATATCAAAAGCACTTTGCAGTAACACACACTAAAAGTTGTTCGCTGGGGCAAAACAAATAATGTTCAACAAATTGTTTTCAGGTTTGCGCAGAAATCACATAAAGACTCACGATCAATTTCAAAAAGACTGTCCTAAGACTCATACAAGACTCCTAAAAAGTCCCGTCCAAAAAACTCATGTAAGACTGAAAAAAGACTGCCCCTACTTGCTAAGTTTGAAGGTACTATACTCTGAGATTTTAGCCGAAGGTTACATTCAGGCGTTACTGAAGAGCGCATTATACTGATTCTATTGGTTCAAATTTTTATGTCTTCTATTACTATTGGCCAGTGATGTACCAATCAGCTAGTCGATTTTAACTAACTTTTGATACGATTTATGACTCTTTAAAACTTCACTTTGGAATTTTTCTTAGCGGAATAAAGTTTTTACCTTATAATTCGAGCGAACTACATAGTTCTACATTGTATCTCAAGAAAATATTTTTTAAAGTTTTGCCTTGTAATTACAGCGGAATATTTAGTTCTACTTTTGTATCTCGAGAAACTAATTTTTAAAGTTTTTACCTTGTAATTATAGCGGAACACATAGTTTTATTTCTTATCTCAAGTGACCATCTGTTTATCGTTTGGAACTTCAAACTCAAGATTTAGATTACATGGTTGGTTGCATGTCATGTGAAATTGGTCATTATGAATATTTATTGTTGTTACCTTTTTTGTGGGAACGATTTTTTTCATAGTTACAATTGTGATACAATGTTTCACTACTTTTTAAATTTGACAATTAAGTGTTACTTGAATTCTTTGGGTTTATATTCTGGGCGATTTTATTTTACTTGGAAGGTTTCGAGGTCTTGAAAATCGATTCCATTACAGGTGAATGGTAGCAGCTAGTGGTTATAGAAAGAGATATATAATAAAATAAGAAAAAGCAATAGAGAAAATTTTTTAGCACTCCTGATTAAGCCAAAATAAAAATATAAAATAATACAGTTTCAATCAAAATTATGTAGAATAAATAGTTAATAAATAGCGAATATTTCAAAAGCCCAAGGGCAAGCAAGTCCTAATGACGGGACGTCATTAAATAATGGGAAGGGTAATATGTACCATAAGTAAAATGTGATATATTTAAAATACAAAAATAAAGTTCTTTCTTTCTAAAGATAATTCCGACTTCCTCTAATTAAGTTTAAATCTAGTTTCAAAAAAAGAAAAGTTCTTAATCAGCAAAAAGAAGAATTGCATTTTAGCCCCAGACAAAGAACGGCGCTATCCAGTTTTGGATTTCGCTAAAATAGTGGGCAATAAAAAAGATGCTACACACAATGTTTCTCAGGAAGTTTAAATTATAAGAGCGATTTGAACGTTTGAATCATCAGAAATATTTAAAACAGTTTATTGGATGAGGAGTTCGCATCCTTTGGCCACTTGGGCCAATTGTGGGTTAGCTTTTAGAGCGCAGGACAAAAAACTATGTTTGATAGTGTGGTAAAAAGTGCTTTTTGGAAGATTATTGAGACCAGAAATATACTGGCATTCAGGCATTGCGATTCAAATTATTATGCAGTCATTGTAGAGACTTGGTTATTATTTGCCGTCAATTGAAGTGAGCCCTGCTGTACACCTAAAATGTAAGTTACAATAAATCTGTTGCTCTTCTATTTGTGTATATTTTGTTTTATATGTCTGTATCTAGTCACACGACAGATAATTAGTTCGCATACTTCCAAGGTGGCGCTCCCAGGGATCTGATTTCTATGTAATATAACAGGTAATTGATTTCGAGATAACCCGAGGAAAAGAGGTTACATTTATATAATTACATATTTTATTTTCTCGCGTTCAGCGAGTGGCGTGGTCACCCATTTATCTATCCCCCCCCCCTTTTTGCAGCCGGTGCAGCCCTAGACGGCACGAGATAAGCTATAACGGCTCGGACGATGCGATCGTAAAATTCCCGGCGGAACCTATGATTTTCTTATCATTTTTATAGTTTGCTTAGCCTATCACTCGACCTAAGAAAAATTCACCAGGCGGAAACGGCGCGACCTTTAACGCCACAAACGGCACAGTCTTTAGCGCTATAAGTGGCACTATCAAAGAACTTATAAGGTGTAAGTTCACAGCTTAAGGTATAATATTACATTCGACGCGGTCAATCTTCATTACCGCAATTAGGACAGCCATAAATTTTTTATCGCTACATATATATATATATATATATATATATATATATATATATATATATATATATATATATAATATATATATATATATATATATATATTATATATATATATATATATATATATATATATATATATATATATATATATATATATATAATATATATATATATATATATATATATATATATATATATATATATATTATATATATATTATATTATATATATATATATTATATATATATATATATTATATATATAATATATATATATATATATATATATTATATATATATATATATATATATAATATATATATATATATATATATATATTATATATATATATTATATATATATATATATATATATATATATATATATATATATATATATATATATATA
>CM051272.1:55831697-55901697 GCA_027921565.1 Artemia sinica
ACAGTAAACAAGAAAATAACTAAGAAGTCGAGAGAAAGAATTTTCGACATTTATGTTGAAGATTGTACTTATTTTTTGTATAATATTAATGCAGTAAAGTCAGAACTAGCTTTCTTTTTTCCTGTAATCTCTTGTTTATTTAACAGACCATGGTCAAATTTGCCCTACAGAGTTAAGCTTGATTTAGAAAAGTTGAAAAGTTGGCCAATGGAAATGGCTTTTAGGCCTCATTTAGGACTCGCTATTGTGAACTAAAAGCGGTATTTCCCATTAATAAGGACTCTGGAGAACGAGCCCACCCCCCCCCCTAAAATTCGTGCTTACTTGACACTAACAAAGTCCTTTACTTTAGCCTCCATATTTGGTTGGTAGATAACAAAACCACTTACTGGGAGCGGGAGCACTGATCAAAATCTTGTTGCACATTCCACGAGACAAATTCGCTTCAAGCAGTGCGTAGTCAAGCGCCTCATCACCTAAAAGGATTTTCTCTGCTCCCAGCGTACGGCCTAGAATAAAAAAAAAAAATTGAATGGCAAACACTAGATAATTTGTACATCAAAGTACAGGCTTCAGACGCCTTGACCATTTACCCTTTTGACATTCTAAACAACTCTGAGAGAGGTTTTCCATTCTTGCTACTTCTCAAATAAAAAAAAAAATATATTATATTCAAATTATTGAAAATTTGTCAATAATTATGTAAAAGGAGCACCACTGCTGAGACATCTTGAACATTTTGCTTAATGCATACAAAATAAGAATTTTTGTAATTTTTTCTTCTACCGCATCTTTTGAGTTATTGCGTTTAATTTTATAGAAAAAAAATGTTTTGCATACTTTTCATAAATATGTTTTCATTCCAAATCATATATTTAAAAATTCTTATACATATTTAAGTATTATATTGTTATAAAAAAATTATATTTCTCTGATTTTATGTAATATATTTATATAAAATATATTTTGTACATTTATGAAGAAAAAAAACTATTTTATATGAAAAATCTTTACAGGCTATAGCTCAACTCAGTTTTACGAATTAGGTAAGATTCCATTAAAATGGGTTAGAATTTAGAAAAATAAGCTTAGTGAATGGCAACCATTGGTTGCCGTTCACTTTACATAGGTTGCATAGGCTGAATACTTTACAAGAGAAGAGGAGAGAAACCGCTTTAAGTGGGGACATAGACAGATTTATAGCTTTAAATAAAAATTTGCCTAACACAATATTTTAAGTTTACTAAATTAGACCGCATCATTCAGCCGTAAATCTGTGTTTTTAACGATATTTTTCTTTCTTTCTTATTGATAAAAAAAAACTTAAAAAAGACTATAGAAAAATTTTTGATCCTTCGTAAATTTCGAGAATTTTAGAAACTTGGTTTTGTCATGCCTATTCAAGTAGAACCATATAGATCCTGTCATTTAAAGAAGGCCAGACATACCTCCAGCTTAGACTCGGTCTAAGATAACTTTTATTCTGAATAACAGATTCAATTGCAAATTGAATCTACATTTTTAAATATACTACTATGATTTTTTAAATTTTACCCTGATTGACGAAAAACAACTCATAAACTCTTACTAAGATTAGCTCACCACTGAGCATACCAATAAAATTACCAATGAGCTAGCTTTCTTCTTACGTTAGAAAAAAAAAGTCTAACCTATTTCCCATATTAGCTGGGTACAACAAGTTACTTGTAGGACCATGGGTAACTTTTAAGACTAAAAATTAACGTGAGTGTTGAACAGGCATCATCACGCCAGATAACCTTTGTTATTAATTTTTAACTTTGTGTATTATAATAAAGAAAAATTAGTCAAGTAGTAAGTTGCAAATCTCAATTTCCGAAAAAATAAAAAATATAGAAGTTTTAAAAAACATCAAGAAACACTAAATGTTAGACGGTGCTGTCGAATGTTCCCAATGCTAGCAGCAGATATTCTATACTCGGCCTATAGCTAGAGCCTCAAGTCATATTAAAGATTTGCAAAATGAAAAAAAAGATGGGACACTTAAGTTTCTATAATAATTATATCTTTCTCAATGGCTTTTCTTGGAAGATAACAAGGCGTAACATTTGTGGTGCGGCCAGCTTTCCTGGGATCACACAGCATTCGCACGGGATTCTAATTAATGGATAATTCGTCTGGGATTGGTCTGCTTTGGTTGGCGTTTTCGGGCTAAAAAACCTCTTCCTAGCTAATTTATCGGTACAACTGCGTATACCCACTCTTTTATAATCTCAAACTCAAAACGCCTTGAAGAAACCTGTTTTTATGGCAGGATTCAACACACTGCTGTAGATGTATAGCGTGGTTTTAATTATATATACAATATTTAAAGTGTTGTTTTTTTTGTTTTTTTTTTTTTGGGGGGGGGGGGGGGAAAGGTACCTAGGTTAGGTTAGGTTACGTATTTAATATATGCTATGCTTTGACCCCCCCCCCCCCCAATGTGCAAATATGTAGCCCAAATTTGTTTCTAAACTATTCTATATTCATCCTATTTTATTTTATTTCATTAGCATAAACCAAACTAGCAATATATAAAAGATTCGGTATAACGCAGAAGTTCTAATTATCTAATAAGGGTTGCCTCCTCGTTGTAGCATAATATGTGTAGGCATGAATATATAATGAGTCGAAGGTAATAGGCTTAGATTGTCTGTGCAAGATTATGACTCTTGCTGATAGAAGAGCATCGCCTAACGCTTAAAACCATGTTATGACCAAGATGGGCCCAGGGTAGCAAAAAGCCTTCATTCAATTGGTGGTCTCAAGGACTTCTTGCTGTCCAGTTCTAAGCAGACTTAAGCGCTTCGGTGTAGGCCTGAGAAGATATGTTGGTACTCGTCCTGCAATGGTTCTGGGACCATTGCTTTTCCTGAGGCAAAAAAATTTCTAATTATTCAAAGAATACGAAAATTTTAGATTGGAATGTTATGAGTTAAAAAATAACTATCATCGACATTTTGATTAAGGAATTCAGACGGTTCAAATTGGAATTATTATGAGTTTCAGAAACTCATATTCAGGGGTAGGAATACAAAATTAGGTGATATAGAATTTACTTACTTTTTATTTACTCAGAGTAAATAGTGTTTTCACTATTGACTCATTGTATGTTCAAGCACATTAAATTAGGAGCTTATCTTAGATCTGATATTACCAAAAAAAACATATTTATTTAAGTTTTTTCGGGGGGGGGGGGGGGTTCTTTTAGAACTAAAAACTTTTTGGGCACAAACTGTAGAACTACAGTTTGCATTTTTATCAGATATAAAACAAAGAGAAACTAATATAAATGAGGGATAAGAAGGAAGACGTACTTGAGGAGTAATATAAAAAAAGGAGGAAAACAGAAGAAGTAAAGTCGTTGAATTGATCCTTTTTTTAAAATCAAGGTTTTTCATGTAAACTTTTGCAATATTATCTTGACACGCAGAATTAAGCAAATAAATGAGTAAACTCATTACATCAATTTTATAACATATTTCAGTCATAAAATTCAGAAATCAGCAACCATTTCATTCCCAAAGACAGTTCCACCTTGAAATCATTGCTACCCCATTTTATTCTGCGTGACGCTATACGTTTTTGGTTAGTTTACTGATTTTTTCACCTACCTTTTTCTGTTAAATAATTCTACAGTACAATAACTGTAAACTGCATGTACAGGCATTTTTTATTAAAAGCTGAATTCATGATTTCTCTAAATTTTTTATGACATATATGGTTGTAAGTTTCCATTCAATCATTTAAAATAACCAGACTTCAATTTCTTTGTTCTTGCTGCTTTAACAATAAATATTCTCTACCAAACCACAAGCATTTGGTCAGTGTTTCACTGAGCATGAGAGACAGTGTTAAAATAGCTTCGCTAAGCTCCAAAGTTTTTTCACAGGCCTGTTCCAGCCTTCCACTTTCTTTCTATTTTGAAATTTGCATTGTAATTTACATAAGCAAAGAACAGCAAGAGGAATGGACTAGTTTATTTGGTCCAACAAAAAAAGCAATACCGCCATCTAGCGTTTGGCGTTTTTTTTTACATTTTTGAACTTACCCAATTGTTTTTTTTTCAAATGAGTCATTTATTACTATATTAATTACCCAATTACGCTAGTAACACTAATATTGCTTTACTTTTACGCTAAAAAAAGCAACAAAAAAAACGTTAGATGGCGTTAATAATTTTTTGTGTCAATATTAGCGCCAGTTTTCACTCCTATATGTCACCAATCTCTTGAATAGACCTTATAAATAGGTTCCCATAGTCCCCAAATGTTTTAAAAGTCTTACCGTAGCAAAGGGGAATGAACTAGTTACCTATGCCCAACGACAAAGAAGAGTACAAAGAATCTTTGTACTAATCTAATCTTTAAACTCAAAGGAGAGGTCAGAATACTTTTGCAGTTAATTTCTGTTTTTAATTTCATCTTGTAACATTGCTTTTAATCGACTCCTTTGCTTAAGTAAATTTAATCAGATTAAAGGTTACTAAAATGACCTATTTCATTAATTAGTCGATTTAATTTTTAAGTACCGACTAACAGATATAATAGTGACTCAGCAACCTTATATAGAGTCAAAAGAATAATTAGAAAGGGTTCCAGGCAGAAATATGATGTTTTTTTCTGACATTTTATTACCTGGGTCAGAAAAAATAGGAATAGTTGGTAAAAAAGCCAAGCAAAAACTTGGTATAGGAAAAGACAACAGTAATGGCTACAGACTGCAGCAAGCTTGTAGGTATAACAATCTAGTTAAAACAACTACAGTATTTGGTAAAAAATACCCCATAAGTTAAAATGGTATTCACATGATAGTAATACAGGTAACCTTATTTATTATTTTATTGTAAAGCGAAGACTAGCCGGGTCAATAAAAGATACTAGGGTATATGGGAGGGCTGTTATTGATGTTAAAAGAAAAGATGACCATTTAGCAGTGTTTATGGCTAATTTAAAGCTTAAATTTTTGAAAGGTGACTACCTCCCAGGAAGCTATGACGTTGATAAACTCAAGAATGAGAATTTGAGAAAAGCTTTCCGGGAACAGATGAATACTAAACTGGAGTTTAAAATCATATATAAGAAAAGAGTTAAAGACAGATGGACAGAACATTTTGAGAATGTGTGGTGAATTGGGGGAAGGTGTGGAGAATGGTGGCTATGAAGTTAGAAAAAAGTTACAAAAGATTATGAGTATTAATAAGGGGGAGTACCTACGGTAACGATTTTAGGAAAACCCTAATTAAACCCCTGTCTAAGAAAAGTCATAAGAGTAAGTGTGGCAATTGTAGAGGCACAAGCCTGTTTTTGTAGGTGGCAAATCACTTAGTATGATAATGTTTTTGAGACACGCTGCAGAATAAGTTTTAAAAGAAAGCACAGCGGTTTTAGGAAAGGTGGACGACGTGTCGACCAAGGGTTCACTCTTAGGTTAATAATTAAGAAGTGCCTGAGACACGAAACAAGTTTAGTCCCCAGTTTTATATATTATGAGCAAGCGTTCGATTCAGCTGATCAGAAGAGAATACGCGAAGGTCTTATCCTTGTATGGTATACCAGGCAAATGAATCACGGTGATTAGTGCATGTATGAGAATAACACTCCTGCAATTAAGATAGGTAATGAGGTTAGCAGGTGGTTTCTCACTGAATCAGGAGTTAAGCAGGATTTGGTGGACTCTCTTATCGAGCACAGGAAAGACAATGGCAGTAACACGGAACCAAATGGGAAAGATTCTTAGAATTTCCTGGACTTAGATTATGCTGATAATTTAAGCATCCTAGATGAAAGTTTGAGCAAAATGAATGAACTTTTAGAGGTTTTGCGAGCTCAGGGTGCTATAATAGGTTTTACAATTAATATTAAGAACAATAAGTCGCCAAGGCTAGGAATAAGCGAAGAAGAAAAGATGACGCTGGGTAACAAAAAGATCGAACAATTGGACAGCTTCATTTACCTTGGTAGTATTACACAGTATTACCTGGTAGTATTTTTTCACAGTTGAAAAAAATTGAAAGAATAGGAAGATAAATCTGTTGTACAAAAATTGTAGTTCCTTCCCGCTTTCTTGGGCTATAACGAGAGAATGGTTGAGATGGCAAGGACACGTTGTGCGGATGAAGGATGACAGATTGCAAGAGATTGTCCTTTTTAGCCAACCGTTTGAGGCTAAATGGAAAGTTGGTCGTCCACGGTTGAGGTTGGAAGATGTCGTAAAAAAAAGATTTAAGGAAAATAGGCAGTTCTTAAGATGGTGTAGAGGGTAGCTTTAAATAAAAAAGCATGAAGGAGCAAACGTAGCTGTGTTAGCCTCGGGCATCTTGCTGCTGTTGAGTTACTAGTAGTAGTAGTAATCAATTTGATTACTTTAATTTTGCAAGAAATAAAATCTGCTGTGGTACAGTCTGACCAATAATAATAATGACCTCCCTATGTTTGATAATCAAATTAAATCAGAAGAAAAAAAGCAACAACGTATAAGAGATTAGCTTTTAAAAAACCCACAACATTCGCTAATATTCAGAAATAAATAAAGACCTCGAAAATGTCGTTTGATTTATTGTCAAACGGGTCCTAAATCATGACAAAACCCAATGACTTACTAATACAAATTGGGATTATTAATTAGATTTTACTGTAATAATGGGGATGGAGACCAGGCAAAGAAAATCTACTTGTGGTCAATCACAACTCATCTCCAAGATCTATGACGCCAAACAAGACAGTTTCATCAAAATTATAGGGTCCAAATCTTTAATAGCGCTCTTCAAGAGGCCTGACATTAGCTTCCGTATTGAATCAAATCAACCCTGTGTTCATTTAAATTCCGATCATGTTTCTTCGTGATCTTAAAAAAATTAGGTCCAAGTCAATAGGCTGGCCAAAATCCACTGAAAGACAAAAAACCCACCTGAAGAAAAACAAACACTTCAAAAGACAAAAAAAAATCACATGCATAGAAATAAATTTCAGCAAAAAACAGAATGCATTACTTAAAAGACAAAAAAGTCATATTAAAAAAAAAATATATAGAACCAAAGAGGGGAGAGGAGAGGTTGATGGAGAAAATGTACCAATCTTATGATGACACCTATGCAGAAATACTACTTTTTCTTTTCAGCTAATATTTTAAATCCTAACAAGTAGCCCTAATCACTAAAAATAGAGTAAAGGATTTCAAACACTCGACCATTACTATATTTGTTTTATATGGTTTTTCGATTTAGATGCGATGTCTCTGTTTTTCGTAAGTAGTTTTGTATTTAGCATGATATGCGGCTCAGTAAGTTGTAAATGATTTAGTTTTGCCACTTAGTTATTTACTAGCTACTGGTACGGCCAGAAGATTTAACAGAAAAAAGAAAAAAAAATTCTGACAGCCCTCAAAAGAGTTTAGAGACACATGTCTAAGTTGTCGGAAGTAGCCCTGGCGCATCAAAATATCCATTATCAAATTAAAAGCACTCTCATTACTTGCCAAAATTATTCAACCACTTATTAGAATAATTGATGTAAGAGTTTAACGAAAACTCTTATACAGTTGCTATAAGACATCTTCCCTTCAGCACGTATTTTTCATACAGTAGATGTTTATTTGCACCTTTGTACGATTCAACAAAATTTTAGGAGAGGTCTAACTGGGAACACGCCCCCCCCCCAGAATACGTCCATGTTAGAATTTGCAGATGATATTTTATTTATCAGCAGATTCAAATCTAAACTCTCAGATTCTGTATATTGTATTAGTGATGCATTTACAAGTGCAAAGCTCAGTCTTAGGATTTAGGTTCTCTGTGGAACACTCCGCAGCTGATATCCAGTTGATAGATTTTCAAAAATTAAATGTTTTGTAAGAGCACAAGCTGTTAAATTTCACAAAACTGCTTACAAAATCTAATTTTAAAAAAAAGGGTTTTTTCAAACCCTTCGTTGTAAGGAACTGTAAGTAAGGAGCGATACGGTTCAACAGTAACCGAAAATTTAAAAAACGAAATTTTGATACCAATAAATATATCAAAAATTTCGACTATGGGGGTTCAAAATATATAAGATTTATTCTGCTTAGTGTTAGCAGTTACCCACGAAAGGCTATGAGGCTGAGAAAACTTGCTTGATTTTCAAAAAAGGGGAGGGTAAAATCTTCTAAAAGCCAAAGAATGTAAATGAAAATTACGCCATCAGATTCAGCGTAATAGAGAACCCTGTTGTTGAGAATTCAAGCTCTTAGCTGCAAAAATGTAGAATTTGTATTTTTTGTCAGAAGAAAAATATCATGGACGTGTGTTTATTTGATTTTTGTTTTGTTTTCTCCCCAGGGATGATTGTATCGAGCCCATAGTTCTAGAAAATCGGAAGAAGGCTAATTTTAACGGAAATGAAAAGCTATAGTGTCCTTTTTAAGTAACCAAAAAGATTGGAGGGCAACTAGCCCCCTCCCACAACTTTTTTCCCAAAATTATCTGATCAAAATTCGAAATAGCCATTTTGCTCACCATAGTTAAAAAGTCCCACGACAATGCCTTTGGAGATAACATGACCTCCCCCCCAGCCCCTGGATATAGGTCTTGAAGTAATGAAATTTGCCCATTGTTTACACATAGTTTGTTATTGGGAAGTATACATTTTTTTTTGGGGGGGGGGGGGATTTTGTGCATTGGGTTGGTTTCCATGGGGATAATTTTCTGTTTGGTGGTAAATTTCCTTGGGTGAACTTTCCAGGGTAAATTTTACACTGGAAGACTTCGACCAAATACCTTTATGAAATTAATTTTTATTTGTCTTACTTTCTCTTTGTCTACTCGATTTTGCATGTGGGTATGTTTTTGGGGAAACTTTCAGCATGTTTGAATTACTGGGAAATAATTTACATGGACGGGAGGATTTCCGGAGTGATCAGAAAAACGATTAGAACTTTTTTTTCAAATAAAAGAGACGCTATGAAGATATTTTCAAACTGAATCTCCTGCAAGAAATATTACGGGGGGGGGGGAGAATTAAAGCGAAAATAGATTTGCCTCGAAGAAATTTTACGGGGGGTATGTATTTTACGTGGGAGGTGCTTTCCACGGAGGAGTTTCTCATGAGGAGAGGATGTTCAGATGGAGGGTGAGCCAGATTTATCGGCATTATTTGAAAAACAATCAAAAATGAAATAAAAAAAAGTATAAAACTGAAAGTAAGGAGCAACATTAAGACCCATGACGAATAGAAATTATTCTGTATATGAAGGGGTTGCCCCCTCTTTCGTACCTTACTCCTTTCACTAAAGTTTTACTTTTTGTCCCACTTTATTAAAAACAACTCCTGAAACACAACGGCCGTTTAATTAGAATAGTAAGTTGCTTTTTTTAAGAGCTAAAAACTTTACCTTGAAGAGCAAGATATTGAGAAAAGGGGCAACCCTTTCATGCACGGAATAAATTTATGTCAAATTTTGCATTCCAGAAAAGTTATCCTTTTAAATTATACCGCTTCAGGGTTGCAAAAGCAGCCAAATGAAATAAGAGTAATGAATTCGTTTGAGGTGTGTGCACAGATTTCGCTAGGATTGAATATTACTTATAGATGTTCTTGATATACATACAAGTCGCTACTATTTTTTAGTACGTGCAGCAATAAGCCCCATGACACACAAAAAATTACAATACTCAATTATAAACTAGGAAATTTAAACAGTGAGATCCCTACCCCTAGTGAGGTTCTCTTCTTTAAAGCACAAAAATTATTACTTTATGTAGAAAAATACATTAAAAATTTTAAGTTTTAAAAGTAGAATTATTGCTCCCCAAATTTATTGGATGTGGAAGGTTAAATTGACTCGGTTCGATGCTCTCCAGCATCCTATCACGTCAATCCTTGTCCAATGTGACAGCTAAAATGTCAGGGATTCATAAACAGAGGCAGATCAAGATTCATTGAAGAGTCCAATCGATTGCTAAAAGTGTCTAGCTCTATCTCAAAGGTAAATTAAACGGTTCAGAGGCCGGTTTAATCAGATTATCTCCTGAATTATCCAAAAAATAAAAGAAATCAAATAAAAAAAAAAGGTGCCACTATTTGGCAATAAGACCTTGTGCTAAGCCCAGAAGAAAGTTTATAACTTTAAGCTCTTACGCATATTTCTTTGCTCTTCTTTTCAAATATTAGTTTTGACGAAAAAGCTGGGTTTTAGGCTTGTGGTTATTAGGAAATTGTGCAGGCCCTTATTTTTAATCGACACTGTTCTGGTTATTAATCTACAAACTGCCAGTCTGAAAGTGACTTGCAAAAGTCATTCGCGTCTCACCAATAAAAGTGCCATTGAATTCAATGAAGTATACATTCACTTAACAAATTAAGGTTATTTACTGCATAAGCTCTTTTGAACGCGGCAAGGTAAGACAACAAGGCTGATTTTCCTTTTTTTTATTCCTTTATGAACAGCATACACCTCACTAAGTAGAATTTTAATCTTTGCTTTACTTCAAATAGCTTCCCATCAGATGATCTAACCATGAACGGTGCTAAGTGCTGATAACTTGGCAACGATGTTAAGTGCTCAATAGCGCTAAAAATAATGGCATTTAACAATAGTACTTTAGGAAGCTACGAGAACATCACATAAACATTATACCCCACCCTAAGTGTAACTGACAAAGTGACTAAATAGATTTCGATAGCAAAAAAAACTAATTGAAAGAGATATATCTACAAGAGAGGAAAAAAAAAGGAAAAAACTTAACGTATAGAACACGGATGTGGACAAGGAGACTATGGCCCTCCACCTTCCTAATGACTTAGTGTTTAATTGCAACATTGTCATAGAATTAAATCCAAATAACTCAAATACTGAATAACATTAGCTAAAAAAAGTACTAATTAATTTTGATCTCATTTTTTTCATTTGTGGCGGGAATCAGGCGTTTCCACCTCGCCCGGCATCGATGATCTTCGAGACCTTCTTGGACCATGTTGAGCGATCTCCTGCCAGCTGCTCTGCAAAAGTAAGCCACTGAGTTGACCATCTGTGTCCGAACTTTCTGAATCCCCCGATAGGTTCAAGGTCTGATTTGGCCAGGTTCCACCAGTTTTTCCTCTGTCCTCCTTGGCGTCTCTTCCAGGAGCTAATAGGCTCGACTAGAAGTATTTGGCGAGGCAAGTATTCTGGCGGCTTCCGTAAAACATGGCCCAACCATTTCAAACGGCGTTCTTTAATAGTGAGCGCAACATCTCTCTGAATATTGCACATTCGACGTAGATCCGCGCTGGAGATACGGTCACGCAGCTGTATTCTGAGAATTCTTCGCAGATAGGTATGCTCAAACACCTTCAGCGTATTCTCATGCTGTAGTTTTACCGACCATGTTTCGCATCCGTAAAGGAGAACGGTGCGGACTAGTGCCATGTAGATTCGAACTTTCGTTCGGACACTGACTTCGCGGCGATTCCATAAGGGTTTCCGAAGGGAGGCAAAGACTGTCTGCGCTTTCTGTATTCTCTGTTGGATATCAGCGTCGGAGGATCCGTCAATACATATTTGGGAGCCTAAGTATGTGAAACAGTTGACTTTTTCCAGCTGAACTTGATTGACAGTTAGTGTGAATGGTCCTGTGTCGTGGTTAATAGCCATGAATTTCGTTTTCTCTGTGCTGACTTTCAAGCCGATCAGGTCTGCCCAGGCCACCACGTTGTCAAGCATGTTTTGAGCTTCTACGGGTTCTGACAGGAGGCCAACATCATCCGCATAATCGAGGTCAGTCAGTGAAAGATTCTGTCCGATCTGAACTCCTGGATAGGACGACAGTGCATTTTCAAGCACCCAATCGACGCAATAATTGAACAGAGTCGGAGAGAGGATACACCCTTGTTTTACTCCGAACTCAACCAGGAATTCTTCAGTTTCTTCACCATAGACTCGAACTCGGCTCACTGACGCGTCATAGTATGCCTTCATCAGTTCAACAAACTTCAGCGGCATTCCGTCATTCTCTAGGATCTTCCAAAGTTTCTGGCGAGTGACAGAGTCGAAGGCGGCAATGAAGTCCAGGAACATCAAGATCAGGGGTAGATTGTACCTTTCAAACTGCTGGATAATGAGGCGAAAAACGAAGATATTATCAGTACAGCCTCTACCTGGCCGAAAGCCGGCTTGATTTTCTCGGGTTCTTTCCTCCCTTGCCCCTTTGAAGCGGTTCAAGAGTATAATCCCGAATATTTTGACCGCAATGTCTATAAGACTTATTCCGCGGTAATTTTTGCATTCGGTTTTATCTCCTTTCTTATAGAAGGGGAGAATGACTGATGTCTTCCAATCTTTTGGGAAAGAATTGGTCCTCCACACTTCTTCGAGAATGCCATGGAGCTGTTCAGCAGTGACCTCAGGGCATTGTTTGTACACTTCCGGGGGGAGGCCGTCTTCACCTGGGGCTTTGTGGTTCTTCAGGGTCTTGATCGCTTTTAGTATTTCGGCTCTGGTCGGTGTATCCAGCTCGACGTCGTAGGGTTCTTTAGAAACGGCAGGTGGGAAAGCATCAGGGGCGGATGATGGGGATGGGTTTAGGAGGATCTGAAAGTGATCCTTCCATCTTGCTAAGCGCTCCTTCTGACAACTGATGATTTTTCCTGATCTGTCTTTGACTATTTCTGAGACAGCAGCTTTCTTACCAACGGACTCTTTCAGGATCTGGTAAAGCTTGCGGGTATCATGTGAGCGTGCTGCTTTCTCTAACGACACGGTAGCATCTTCCCACATTTGGCGGCGGTCCAGACGAACAGAGCGTTTTACCTGTCTGCGCAGCTCTTTTGTTTCTTCTTTAGGGCCGCTCATCTTTTGTCTTCGCTCACCGACTATTGACAGGGTCCTAGCGGTAATCCAGTGCTGTCGTTTGATTTTTGCTCGGCCTAGGATCTCATCAGCAGTCTCTGTCATCACTGTTTTAAAGGTCTCCCATCTCTTCTCGGGGGTTGGGTTTTCATCAGAACTGAGGGCGTCAAATCGGTTAGTCAGTTCCAAATTGAGGGCCTGCCGAACTTCTTTGTCTTGGAGCTTACCGATGTCGAATCCGGCCTTGGGTTTGTTTTTCCTCCGAGTTGCAAGACGTAGCAAAATTTTTGCAGCAACAAGCCTGTGGTCAGACCCAGACTGCGAGCCTGTGTCCGCGCCGTTGTAAGAGCGAGAGTCCTGTACGGAGCTTCTCCAGCGCTGGCGTACGAGAATGAAGTCTATTTGAGCCTTAGTGACACCGTCATTTGAATGCCAAGTTAAAAGGTGGCTAGGTTTGTGCTGAAATATGGTATTGGTGACAACAAGGTGGTTCATCAAGGCGTAGTTTAACAACCTTTGCCCATTCTCGCATCTGTGACCTTGTCCAAATTTTCCCAGGACTTGTCTTGTGGTTTGGTCAGAGGGACCAACTCTTGCGTTGAAGTCTCCAGCAACAATCAAGTAATCACGTGCGGCAACAGAAGAAGACAGCTGCTGTAGCTCGCCGTAGAAATCATCCTTGGTCGTATCAGCAGCGTCACGGGTGGAGGCATAGGTAGAAATTATCGACACATTTGCGGGGTTTCCTTTTAGTCTGATTCTGGCAAGTCTACAGGAGACTGGTTCCCATTCTAGGAGAGCATTTCTGGTTCTTTGGTTCATGATGAAACCAACTCCGTGGAGTCCCGAATTATCCTCTACTCCGGAGTAGAAAAAATGGAATTGATGTAGCGTTTCAGGAGCTGTAATAACTATGGAGCCAGAACCTGAAATTCTGGTCTCGGATATGCAAAGTACGTCTATGTTGTACTTCTCCATCTCATGGACAAGAAAAACTTGCGTGGCTTCTTGTTTGACGGATCTTACATTCCAGCATCCCACATTTATTCTAGATTTTGCCTGTTTAATGAATGTAGTGGGTTTTCCTAGATTTATGGCATGAAAAGGATTTTTCGACTTCGCCGCCATATTCGAAGTCGCGTCGCCTGCCGGGAACGCCGTAGTATGGTTGGCTTGTTTACTTCTCGACACCCGCGCCAAAACAGGGGCCGCGTCGCTTGCCGGGGACGCCGTAGCCGTTACAACTTTTCTTCTAGGTCTCAGATCCATCGATGTTTCTTGGGAATAGAGTTGACCGCAAGGTCCCCAGTCTTGCGGGTCACCCGGAGCGCGTTGGCCACCAAATCGCTCGGCGTGGAGCTCAGTGGTGTTTACACCCTTCTACCGCTTTGAGGTGCGCTGACGGATTTCCTCTGCTGCCCAGGGACGGAAGATCGAGCCTCATTGCCTGTAACTACCATCACTGCCATGGAGGTATACAAGCTTAGCTTGACCTTTAATTCCCACCTGGAATCAGCAAGGGCTTCAGGAAGGGCTTCATTTAATTTTGATCTACCCAAGATAAGCAAATTTCTCAGCTATAAAATTACGAATTCCTCATTCTAAAATGTATGTTAGTATAGTTATTGTAGCTATTCAAGACTTTTTATCCGACATAAAAGTAAAAGTGCGATTTAGGTGCAATTTGAAAAAATTTATTGAAAAAAAGAGAGAAAAGTGAAAGCAAGCAATATAATCCCCCTCAAGAAAATATTATAACTTTCTTCAACACCCCCCCCCCATTCTACTCAGTACACATCGAAGCTGGCTCCTGGGTATACCAATGACAGCCCATTCATTAGTGCAGGTGATAAGACAGAGAGTGCGTTTTCATGGTTGCAGGAAAGACTATTTTCCCCTAGTGGCCTGTCTTCCGGCAGCAAATTCTTTAGAGTCTTCAATAAAATAGTGCAAGCTCTTTTATACAAACAGTCAAACATCAATTGAATTCCAGCCTGCCAGCCACAACTGCTAACTAGCCCTTCGGCTAAGACTGTTGTTTTTTTATGCATTAGGGTTGAAAAGAAAATCGTTTCACTGCAAGCAGACATTGGAATATCACGGAGAGCTGGTTAGGGGGTCTTCTGAAAACTGATTTTTGCTAAAAATGTATTTTTTATAAACTTGAATTGATAACGTCAACATAAAGGGCTATATCTAGAATCTAGTGCCATTTCTGGATTTGAAAGACTGGGAAAAATGGCAAGAGTACCATAATAATATCCATGGTGGGAGGTTCTAAGCCTTATGCTTAGAGCCACCCTCTTAAAGACTACCCTTCTGAGCCCCCTTAATATTTTTCATTAGTCGTCTTTTGACAAAGAGAACTAGCAAGAAAGTGCCACATCATAGAGAGTTGTTCAAGAGTTGTTCAATAGGCGGGGTAAGACAACAAGGCTGATTTTCCTTTTTTTATTCCTTTATGAACAGCACACACCTCATTAAGTAGACACAAGTGCTGATAACCTGGCAACGATTTTAAGTGCTGAATAACGCTTAAAATAATGGCAATTAACAATAGTAGTTTAGGAAGCTACGAGAACATCACATAAACATTGAACCCCACCCTAAGTGTAACTGACAAAGTGACTAAATAGATTTCGATAGCAAAAAAAAACTAGTTGAAAGAGATATATCTAAAAGAGATGAAAAAAAAGAAAAAAACTTAACGTCTAGAACACGGATGTGGGCAAGGAGACTATGGCCCTCCACCTTCCTAACGACTTAGTGTTTAATTGCAACATTGTCATAAAATTAGATCCAAATAACTCAAATACTGAATAACATTAGCTAAAAATAGTACTATTTAATTTTTATCTGCCCAAGATAAGCAAATTTCTCTCCTATAAAATTACGAATTCCTCATTTTAAAATGTATGTTAGCATAGTATTGTGGCTATTCAAGACTTTTTATCCGACATAAAAGTAAAAGTGCAATTTAGGTGCAATTCAAAAAAATTTATTGAAAAAAAAGAGAGAAAAGTGAAAGCAAGCAATATAATCCCCCTCAAGAAAATATTCTGACTTTCTTCAACACCCCCCCCCCCCCATTATACCCAGTACACATCGAAGCTGGCTCCTGGGTATACCAATGACAGCCCATTCATTAGTGCAGGTGATAAGACAGAGAGTGGGGAACAAAATGGCTATCTCAAAATTTTGATTGGATGTGTTTGGGGAAATGATGGGCGTGGGGGGGCTAGTTGCCCTCCAATGATTTTCGACTATTAAAAAGGGCACTAGAACTCTCGATTTCCAATCGAAAGAGCCCCCTTTGAAGCTTCTACGACGACCCCTTCCATATGAAGTGCCTCTGGGAAAAAAAATAAATAAATTAATAAATAATAAAACATTGGAGCCGTATGGCCTTTACTATAGGCAACGCTACAGCGTTGCCTCTCATTAGGAGTATTATGTTTCCTTTACATGTACTAAACCAAGGCAAATCTACCATAAAGTAACACTGTGTCCTTCCTAGAGGAGTGGTAGCTCACTCACATGTGCCTGCCTCAATTTTAGGAGTGACAAGAAAGCCCAGGCTATACTGTACCCTGGACCTGCACCAGTGGTTCTCAACTAACTTTGGGCTGTGCCCCACCTAGGCATTTTTTTTTTTATTATGATGTCCCCTTTGTGATTTTTAAATTTTGTTATTCAAAATTTTACATGTTTTGTCTGAAGGAAGCTTAAAAGGCAATTTACTTTATATCTTTTTTTGGGTAATCCTCTTGGCACATTTTATACTGATAAAGGTGTCTGAACACCTTTTATGCAACATAGAATGTCACTGCAACACTATTATGTCTCTTTTTTTCTTCCTGAAATGCATTTGAATGTGAAATCATTCACATGAAAAAAATATTTTTCAAAATTAAGGATGTAAAGTATAGTAAGGCAAAAGCTGCATGTCCTACCCATGACCCACCAAATATTGCCATGCCCCACAGGTGAGGTCTGTGTCCCATGTTTGGAGTCATAGGAATACACCAAAATTAGAAAACAGCCTAGCCTGTCCAGGGAAAAACAAAACAGACACTGAGTTGGTTAGCCTTTGTACACTAGCTACAATTATCTAAAACATTATAGAGTAGGCTGAGGGTATATAAATGAGTAAAATTCAAAGACAATATTTGTAAAACTGAACCATGTTACCCTTGATGACCTCATATATCTCCATTTCTCCAAAATCCCATTACCTTAAATTACCTTAAATCGCAGCTTGGAGCGAATTTAAGGATTTTCCATCCTTGTAATGCTCCGTGATGACATCTAATGGTTTTGTTTGTCGTTATTCTCTTGCTACATTCGGGTTGTAGACTCAGCAGCTTCCCAGGTGTAGAGGAACTCCTGCTGTTGCCAATCTTCGTTAAGTCTTCGCTTGAAGGCAATCGTCGAGTCTGCAGACACCGTATCTTCAGAGAGCTGATTCCACAAGTTGGTTACTCGTTGGCTGAAGAAATGGCTTCTCTCTCGGATAGAAGAGTGCTTCTTGAAAATTTTCATTCAATGTCCTCTTGTCACAAGGCGTTCTGGGGGAGCAAGGAGACCAGGAAGAGTATTTTTTGAAATGACTTTGTGGGTTAGAATCATGTCGCCTCGCTTCCTCCGGTATTTGAGAGTAGGGAGCTTCAGATGACGCAAACGCTCTTCGTATGGCACTTGTTTGAGGCCATCAACCATCTTAGTTACTCTTCTCTGTACTTTTTCTAGTATTTCCCTGTCCTTCTTAAAATAGGGGGACGCCAGGGACATTCCAATCTCAAGACGTGGACGAACCAGTGCCTTGTAGAGCTTCATAAATACTTTAGGACGCCGGCTAGAGATAGTTCTTTTAATAAGTCCAAGGGACTAGAAGGCAGAAGAAGATACAGATTTTGCATGGGTACTGAAACTCAGCCGATGATCAACAATGACTCCAAGATCTCTTTCTTCAGTAACTGCAGAGAGGAGGTTACCTTGGAGATGGTACTGCTGATGTGGATTATGTTTGCCAAAATGAATGACATGAAATTTTTCAGCATTAAAGGAGAGGAGCCATTTATCAGCCCAGCTTCCAAGAATATCAAGGTCCGTTTGTACAGATTGGAGATCAGATGGTATAGCAGCTTTGCCAACAAGTTTTGAGTCATCAGCATAAAGTGTGAGGAGGTCCGAGAGAAGGTTTGGTGCATCATTAATATAAAAATTGAAGAGACTCGGTCCAAGGATGGTCCCCTGGGGGACGCCACTTAACACAGTTATGGATGACGATAAATGAGGAACACCTTGAGAATCATAGACCCTGACGGCTTGTGTTCTTTCTGATAGGAAACTTTGTATCCACTGCACATTAACACCATCAACAGCTGCTGCCTTCAGTTTGGCGATCAGGAATTCATGACATACCCTGTCGCAAGCTTTTGAGAGGTCCAGGAGCACCATATCAACAGGAAATCCTCGATCCAGCAGTGATGTTACATACTCGTATGTCTGTATGCGGTTAGTGTCCACGGATCTATCAGATCTGAAGCCATGTTGAGAAGGAGTTAGCATGTTGTTAGCTTCAAAGTGCTGAATGAGAGCTCTATTTACAAATCTCTCGAGCACCTTTACAACCGCAGAAGTGATGCTGATGGGACGGTAATTTCCAGCACAATCCTTGGGGCCTTTTTTGTGGATTGGCGTGACATATGACGTTTTCCAATCTGTAGGTAGCTCTCCGTTTTTTAGGGACAGCTGGAAGAGTCTGCACAGAGGAGAAGCGAGGACATTTCTACACTCTTGAAGAAGCCTTGGGTTTAACCCGTCAGATCCTTTGGACTTGTTAACATCGAGTTTATCGAGGCTAGATAAGACCATTTCTTCAGTAACTAACAGGCTTGGCATTGGGGTAGATACAGAATGTGATGTTGCTGCAGGGATGGTTGGACAAGACCGGGTGGTGAAAGCGGAGGCAAACTGGACATTCAGTAAATTAGCTTTATCTATCGGCGACGAGTGCGTTACCCCGCTATGTTTGAGGCCAGGAATGGTGTGACGGTTAGGACTTTTAGCAGAAACATGCCTCCAGAAGGATTTGGGGTTTGCCTTGATAAAAGTGGCAAGCTTCTCCTCATATTCAGACGTCAGTTTCCCAACTGAGTCCGAGACGAGATTTCGAGCCTTCACATACCTTAGCCAATTTTCCTGTGTTTTTTTCTTTTTGTACCTTTTCTAAGCTCTGGCTTTCCTATTGATAGTCCTCTTTGTATCCTTTGTGAGAAACGGAAGTGTTTTTGGTTGTCTTCGATAAATAACACGGGAGTGCTTCTTTTCTGTTGACAGGAGAGTTTCCTTGACATTCAACCATGACGTGTTGATATCAGAAGTAATGAGCTCTGACCAATTTATTGATACCAATTCCCGCTATATTTCATGATAGTCAATAAAAGTTTGAGGGCGCAATTTAGTTTGAAGACGACTATTCATAGACAGCACAGAGAGGATAACTGAGTGGTCGCTGTTGCCAACTGGAGGAAGAAATTCATTTCTGATGAGAGAGTCTGGGTCACTCAGAATTACAAGATCCAACAAGGAAGGGTTCTGGTCACCACGGTGCCTTGTGGGTTTTTCAACCGTTTGGTGAAGGAAATTGTCAGATAAGCAAGACACAAATGGTGAATCCCCACCGCCAGATGCCGGATGACCAAGTCCATCCACCCACTCAACCAAGGGGAAATTAAAATCGCCAATTATTATCAAATCAGATGCAACCGTTTGTGATACCAAGGAAGCCAGTCCATCAATAATTTTTTTGAGTGATGATTCACATTCTTCAAGACTGGGTGCGCTAGGGCTTCTGTAAATACACCCAATACAGACTTTTTGGTCATGAAGATTAATATCAAGCCATTCACTTTCAACCCAAGGTACATTAAAATAGGAAGGTTGATAACACTAACCTGGAAGCCTTTTTTGACGTAGACACCAACTCCTCTTCTGCAGTTTGGCTGTCCTAGATTAGTGAAGCACTGAAATCCAGATATCTGCAGCGAACTCTCAGTAGAAGGAACTGCAGTATACTTTGGCAGAATTTCCACCAAAACGGCAATATCTGCTGCCTCTTCTTTTAAGAGCACTTGGGTTTCCAGAAGCTTGTTTGTAAGAGAGTCAACATTGTTCGAGATGAAACGCAGGGTATTATTTTTCCGAGACTTTCGTGACATGCCGTCTAGCGGCAGAGGTACAGGAGCTGCAACTGCGATAGACACAGGTGGCGTGGAAGTAAGTTCAGAAACGGCACTTACAAAACTCGAATTACTCGAGCTATCACATGACAAGAAAAGTTCACTTCGTAATTGACTAAGTTCATTTTCTGTAGAGGATGCGCTTATATCAACACTTGAAGTATTATGAAACAAAGAAGATAACTGCAAGAAAACAGGGCTATTTACAGGTGAGGGACAAACTGTTAGATTTCCATCGCGGACTGGTTTGAGGCTGGCTTTGGAATTTTCCAACCGCGATGAACAGCTACGTTTCTGGACACTATTTGTCCTTTGAAGATGATGAGATCTGTTTCGCCAGCGTTTTTTTTTTGCCTCTTTAGCTCATCTACAAGAGCTTTACGTTTGTTACGCTCTGCCTTTGAAGCATCGCCAAGAAACTGAATGTCTTCGCGGAGTTCACGAGAACGGTTGATGATTGTCCTTTTGATGTCAAAACTTGGTACAGAGAAGAGGATAGGAGGCAGGCACGCACTTGCAGGCTGCGGGTTTGCAGGGGTGGGTAGTCTTCTCACATTTGTAATACGTATGTTCTGAAGTTTATACTTCTGGCTGATATACGACTGGAAGTAGAGCTGTTCGTCCGGTTGTGTAGGGATACTATAAGCAACTATATTAAGAGCTCTGCGCTGCCTATCCCGCTCTTCAGCGAAAAGGCGCTGGACCTCACTGTCAAAATGTTGAGAAAAATAATTTTTTATGCTGGCAGTCTCTTGTTGAACAAGGATCTGAATCTCAGCACGCACATCAGAGATTGAGCATTTATCGGCGACCTGATGTTCAAGAGCGGCCACCTGTGCTTTAATATCACTGCTTGACTTTGAAATTTCAAAGTCATGTATAAATGATTTAAGAATTTATTCAGTTTTAGGGATGAGTTTAAATTATTGTTTATGATCGTATTAAGGAAGTTTTCAGAATTTGTGGCATCAGTTTCAAACAGTTCGTGGTAACGAACTGTAAGTAAGGAGCGACCCGGCTCAATGGTAACCGAAACTCTAAAAAACGAAATTTTGGTACCAATAGATACATCAAAAGAATCAGATTTTAATTCTGATTTCAAAAATATAAGTTTCACCAAGTTTAATCTTACCCATCAAAAGTTACGCGCCTGAGAAAATTTGGCTGATTTTCGAAAAAAGGGGGAAAGACCCCCTAAAAGTTATAGAACCTTAATGAAATTCACACCATCATATTCAGCGTATCAGATAACCCTACTGCAGAGGTTTCAAGCTCCTATCTACAAAAATGTGGAATTTTGCATTTTTTGCCAGAAGAAAGATCACGGGTGCGTGTTTATTTGTTTGTTTTTTTTTGTTTTTTTTCCCAGGGGTAATCGTATTGACCCAGTGGTCCTAGAATATCGTATGAGGGCTCATTGGAACGGAAATTAAAAGTTCTAGTGCCCTTTTTAAGTGACCAAAAAAATGGAAGGCAACTAGGCCCCCTCCCACGCTCATTTTTTTCTCAAAGTCACCCAATTAAAATTTTGAGATAGCCATTGTGTTTAGCATAGTCGAAAATCTAATAAATATGTCTTTTACGATGACTTAATCCCCCACAGTTCCCAGGGGAAGGGCTGCAAGTTATGAACTTTGCCCAATGTTAACATATAGTATTGGTTATTGGGAAGTATACAGAAGTTTTCAGGAGGTTTTTTTTCTGGTAGTGGGAGGGAAGGGTGGGTCGGGGTTATGTTGGAGGATCCGTTCATGAAGGAAGTTTTCATGGGGGAAGGGAAATTGCCATGAAGGGGGCGCCGGACTTGCCAGCATTATTTATTGGTTACTGGGAAGTATACAACCATTTTCAGGAAGGATTTTTTCTGGAGGGGGTGGGGCTGGAGGAGGGGTTACTCGGGAGAATCTTTCCTTGGAGGATGTTTCTTTGGAGTAAGGGACATTTCTATGAAGGGGGCGCCGGATTTCCAAGCATTATTTAAAAAACGATCAGAAATTAAATTAAAAAAAACAAGTACTTTCAACTGAAAGTAAGAAGCAACATTAGAACTTAAAATGAACAGAAATTATTACGTATATGAGGGGGTTCTCCCCCAAGTCAATACTTCGATCTTTACGCTACAGTTTTTTTTTAGTGCTTTCAAAAGAGCTATCTATTCTAATTAAACGGCCTTTGTGATTCAGGGGTTTGTGAATTAAAATTTTTTTAACTTTTAACGTAAAGAGCATGGTATTGACTAAGGGGAGAACCCCATCATATACGTAATAACATATACGAAATAAAAAAAAACAATAAAAAAACAAGCGATACGGCTCAATAGTAAGCAAAACTTTTAAAAACGGAACTTTGATGTCAATAAATGTATCAAAAGAATGGGCTTATAATGCTGATTCTAAATATATGAATTTTATTAAGTTTAGTATTACTCATCAAAGGCTACGAGCCTCAGAAAACTCACCTGATTTTTTAAAGAGGGGGAAACATCCCCTAAAAGTGAAAATTTTTAATGAAAATCACACCGTCAGATTCAGCGTATCAGAAAACCCTATAACATAGGTTTCAAGCTCATATTTGCAAAAATCTGCAACTTTGTATTTTTGCCAGAAGAAAAATATACGAATATAGAAGTTCGTTACGTAAGTTAATTTGTAAATTACGTCAAAACCAAATTTAGAGACAGCCATTTAGCAAAAGAAAAGTAAAATTTTTATGCAAATTTTGTTTACTTATTCAATGACGGCGAGCCAAAATAAATGCTGCATTAACTAAAAAACGATCAGAAATTAAATAGAAAAAACAAGTTTTTTAAACTGAAAGTAAGGAGCGACATTAAAACTTAAAACGAACAGAAATTATTCCGTATATGAAAGGGGCTGTCCCCTCCTCAACGCCTCGCTCTTTACGCTAAAGTTTGACTCTGTCTCACAACTTTATTTTTTAAAACAATAAAAAACTTTAGCGTAAAGAGCGAGGCGTTGAGGAGGGGACAGCCCCTTTCATATACGGAATAATTTCTGTTCGTTTTAAGTTTTATTGTCGCTCCTTACTTTCAGTTTAAAAAACTTGTTTTTTTATTTAATTTCAATAAAAATTAAGGTATCACTACAGGTTCAGTATAGATCTTGCTGTAGTATATTTGAAAAAATATAAAACTGTATAAAGTGATATCTTCACTTTGGTTTTAGCTAAGTATTATAAGACCTTCCAAATTTATCTTGCATTGTTTTGCATCTCAACTTTGTGAAATTCTGATTTAAAAGGGCTCAAACAAACTAGCTTAAAAAAAATTTCACAAGCGAGATTAAAATCAAAATATTTGTAGCCTATGACATAGTCTTAGCAAAATTGATTTTATCCCTCCTTTGTCATGGCTAAAAATACAGTATACACTAGCCTATTTATTCACACTGAATTTTTTAATAGCTAAACACTTTTTGTTAATTTTACTTAACAGCAATTGCTAATCAATCAACAAGAAAAAAATAGTTGCACTAAAATAAGAGGCGGATGGGAGGGGGGATAATGAATCAATTTGTTTAGTTCTTATTCACAGCCACTTGAACAGAAACAACTTAATAAAATAAAGTTATTTACAAAGTTCCAAATGGAATGAAAATCTTGCTCAGGTTCTAGGGTAACCTAGATAGAGGGCTTTTGACCATTTAATAAGCCAGAATGGGCCTATTTGGTCAAATTTTAGCTAGAAGGCTTTTGGTTAACTTGGAGATTAGATAAATGAAGAAGCCAATGCTAATACAGGCTGTCCTACCTAAGTTATTAGTGCTCTGGACTTGAAATCCTGAAGTTAGGGGTTCAAGTCCAACCCAGTTCAGTCTGGGTCAAGCCAGAGTTGACCCAGCTCTAAATGGGTACCTGGAGAAATCTAGGGAAAAACACAGGAAGCATTGGATAATTTTCCCCCAACAGCGCATTGCACTCCTGGCTAAAGGCATTAAATCAGGATATCAGTACCTGCACAACACAGACCATTGGTAGGCAAGCAAGAAAGTTTATTTTTTAAGTTTTAAAGCAGGCTAATACTTTTGCTTAGTTAAAATTCATAAGGTTATAAAGACTTATAAATATTTTTGATTTTCATTTACATTTAGAGATACACCCCTTATATGGGGAGAAATTCTACAAGAATGAGAAGCAGAATGGGCACATTTGGTCAAATTCTAATTTAAGGGCTTCTTGTTAACTTGGAAATTAGATAAATGAAGAAGCCTAGGCTAATACAGGCTATCCTTTCCAAGTGGTAGCACTCCACACTTGAAATCCTCAAGTCAGGGCTTCCAGTCCAACCCAGTTCAGTCTGGGTTGAGCCAGAGACAACCCAGCTCTAAATGGGTACCTGGAGAAATCTAGGGAAAAAAACAGGAAGCACTGGATAATTTGTCCCCAACCACGCATTGTACTCCTGGCTAAAGGCATTAAATCATGATATCAGTACCTGCACAACACAGACCATTGGTCGGCAAGCAAGAAAGTTTATTTTTAAGTTTAAAAGTAGGCTAATACCTTTGCTTAGTTAACATTCATAAGGTTATAAAGACCTATAAATATTTTTTTTTCTTTTACATTTATAGAAACACCCCTTATAGGCTAATACCTTTGCTTAGTTAACCTTCATAAGGTTATAAAGACCTATAAATATTTTTGTTTTTCTTTAACATTTAGAGATACACTCCTTATATGGGGAGAAATTCTACCAGAATGAGAAGCAGACTGGGTACATTTGGTCAAATTCTAATTTAAGGGCTTCTTGTTAACCTGGAAATTAGATAAATGAAGAAGCCTAGGCTAATACAGGCTATGCTTTCCAAATGGTAGCACTCCACACTTGAAATCCTCAAGTCAGTGGTTCCAGTCCAACGCAGTTCAGTCTGGGTTGAGCCAGAGACAACCCAGCTCTAAATGGGTACCTGGAGAAATCTAGGAAAAAACACAGGAAGCATTGGATGATTTGCCCCCAACCACACATTGCACTCCCGGCTAAAGGCATTAGATCAGGATATCAGTACCTGCACAACATAGACCATTGGTCGGCAAGCAAGAAAGTTTATTTTTAAGTTTTAAAGTAGGCTAATACCTTTGCTTAGTTAAAATTCATATGGTTGTAAAGACCTATAAATATTTTTGTTTTTCTTTTACATTTATAGAAACACTCCTTATATGGGGAGAAATTCTACCAGAATGAGAAGCAGACTGGGCAGAATTGGTCAAATTCTAATTTAAGGGCTTCTTATTAACTTGGAAATTAGATAAACGAAGAAGCCTAGGCTAATACAGGCTATCCTTTCCAAGTGGTAGCGCTCCACACTTGAAATCCTCAAGTCAGGGGTTCCAGTCCAACCCAGTTCAGTCTGGGTTGAGCCAGAGACAACCCAGCTCTAAATGGGTACCTGGAAATATCTGGGGGCGGGGGGGAACACAGAAAGCATCAGATAAGTTGCTCCCAAAAATGCATTGCAATCCTGGCCAAAGGCATTGAAGCAGGAGAACAGTACCTGTACAACACAGACCATTAGTGAGCATGCAAAAAATTTTCCTTATAAGTTTTTAGTTAGGCTAATACCTTTGCTTAGTTAATATTTATAAGGTCTTAAAGACCTGTAAATCTTTTTGTTCTTCTTTTTTATTTGGAGATACACCTCTTATATGGGGAGAAATTCTACCAAAATGAGAAATAGCCTATTTGTGGATTAAATTTCCTTAACTTTTCTTATTCTTCAAATTGGTTAACAGTTTACCAAAACAACTGAAAATTCCATCCACCTTCAAAATGCCTTGTTCACTGCAGGGCATCTGGCCAGTACAACACAATCAAAGACCATATTGCCAAATAAAAAACATAATCAGACATTCATATTAAAAGGGGAACAATAAATTTCTAGTGCTTTCACCCAATTTCCAGTCACTTATTCTTGTAGCATACCTAGTTGAACTCTACCATCCAGTTCAGCAGTTGAGTTCTCATTGTCTATGCTTAAATTACTTCCTGATTCAGAAAATGAATCAATTGAAAAGCCAGACAATCATGTTAACCAAACAGTCAGTAAGTCTTTAAGCAACCCAGAGCCTACCAATGTGAGCCCTATAGTTATCCCTAGCCCTCCTAAACCCTCCACACCAGCCAATCCCCAGAAACAACCCAGAACTGATGGCACCAGTTCTGCAGTGACCATAGAGTCAAACCAGCTAGTGTTAGTTATGTCACTTCTAGTATTAGTCACTTCAAATTTTTCACTTGGAACTACCTTTACCAACTGAAATCAACCTTGAGAGTTCTAAAATCTCAATACAAAAATAGTCTGGCATTCTAGAATCATCAGCTCATAAGCAAAGTTTGGCAGATGACACTGCCAAAAAGTCCTAAGCAGGTCAGCTTATGTGTAGAAGCCACAGAACAGGGTTTTTCTGTGGTCTGAATGCTTATTGACATCTTAAAGTTTGCCAAGGTTCTCAGCTCCAATATAAAAGCCATATAACTGTTGATAGCTTGAAAGGCCTTCCTATAGGTGAAGTAAACCACAATTCACCTATAGTACATACATTTTATAAAAATGTATGTACTCTAGTCTTTTGTTGTTTCTTGATAAAAAAAAAAAAAAAAAACAATTTTTCCATTACAATGAGTTTGATTTTTGCCCTAAACACTCAACAGAATATGCTTGTATAGCCATCCTGAAGTTCATTCCCAAGGCACTTGATGAGCGTAGAATTCCAGCTGTGATTTTCCTTGGTATCAGAAAAGTGTTTGACAGCATATCACATACTATTCTACTCTCCAAAATGGAACACATATGGATACAGGGTAACAGTTATCATTGGTCTGATACTTATTTATCTGAAAGGTCTATGTTATGTTTGGTTCCCCTAGTGTGCAAGACATAAATTACCACACAGTAAGTTACCACTGGGTAATTTACCAGGTAATGGTAAGTTTTAGGACAAACTTACTGGTAAGTTTCATAAGTGGTAAGTTTAAGTTTTTGATAAACAAAAATGTTCTCAACTGAAACAAATCTATCCGCAAGAGAGCTGCCACTTCACTAAAAATCTATCATAAAAAAATTTCATTCATCAGATTAAATACATGAGTCATTTCCCTTTGAGCTTATGCTGATATTGCTCTGTCAGACTACCTCTTTGTGTTTTCCTGCCTGATTAGAAAAAAAAGCAGATATGTGATGAGTCAGTCAGTCTGAATAAATAAGAAGTTCATAGCAGAGGTCAATTTAATTTGGTGAGTTTTTGACTTTTCACTCAAATTTTTTGACTGGCTATCTTTACCTATAGAATAAATAATCAGTGAATTATATATCTGGCTATAATGGGGGTAGTAAGGCATATTTATAAAAAATGTTCGTGTCCAATATCTTCTAATCTAGCATTGCAATGGTGACACAGTAGCAACTAGTGCCCAAACATAAATTTTTCCCATCATCCCACTATATTCTTAATTATTTCTGGATGAAGCATCATTACAAGGAGGTTTCTACAAAATCAAATTGCATCTTTTCTTTGGAATCTTGGTTTTCAAATGGATACTTGTGCTGGCTTTTGCCAGTGTTTTGACTTTTCATCTTATTTTACAATCTTAGCCAAGTCTACCTCAATGTCTTTAGTTGTTTTCCATGCACTCTATCCATCCATCACAGCATATGTTTATCAAATACTTTTCATGATTTATTGCATACAGTCGCATTGGGTAAAAAAACACACGTCTGACTTTTCATTTGTTAAACTGCTAATGTTACCAGCTTTTATTCTGCTTGGTGCAAGGTACCCTAGAAAAGGTCTTTTTTCTACATGAGTTTTTCTTCTATAAAGGCTATGCAATTAAGGTATCAAAAAGGAAGGTTTGGTATATAGTAATTTATGAATGTAAAATTACTGCAGGTAAACTTAAAGGTAAGATTACATGATGGGTAAAACAATGCAGTTTCAAGTAAACTGCACAGTTCAGCATATGAATTCAAGCCCGAAAAAATTCTACCAATGTGCAAAACATTGTGTTTTTCATGAGTTTATGGTTGCAGTACATCAAATCGATGACCTTGCTAAATTTTCCTACCAATTTTGGAAGGATGGTAATTCATTTAACAAAAGATCTGAAGCTGAATTTGTTGGGTTTTGAACACAAAACTCTGTAGCTATATCTCCAAAAGTGACACATTTTGCAAATCATTGTACATTGAGACTGCAAGAGCAGTCTCAATGGGGTGCATCGAGTGGCAAAAACAGCTGTTCAAAAAAGTTCAAAGTGCAGAAAAGCAGTCTCAAAGGAGTGGGCTGTAAAAATCTCATCAATTTGCGTTACTGTAGCCTCCTACAACAGACTCTGTTCACGTATGGACTGGTACAGACCCACTATATAATCACAGCAAGCATGAAACAGTTAACAAAATTCTAATGGTCCCATCAGTCACTCTAATAGCAAAAAAAAATTAGCATTGCCGTGCAGCTTCAAAAATGCCAGGAAACTGATGTGAAAGGCTGAACGGGATGTTCATGCTGCCACCATGTCTTTCAATCAATAGTTTCACTGCCAAATGATAGTGAAGATGGTCTAGTGGAAGATGTGTCTTGCCAGACATATCATTTGAGATGCACCAGATGAGGAGGAGGAGCAGCAGTTGCAGCACCTCTAGCTTATCTCTTATAAAGACTTATCTGAGCCTGAAGTGCCATTTTTTTAGAATTTTTTGCCCTGTGTAAATGAAGTAGAAAATAAACAAATTAAAATGATGCACAAATAATATTCTTTCTCATCAATCTGTCAGAGTAAGAGGGATATTTTCTTTTAAGTTTCATGAGAATTTGAAACTAACCACATATGTGGTAATTTACCAAAGTTCCAGTAACTTATTTGGTAAGAGTAAGATAATCCAGTTGATTCTCAGCTACTTTCTTGCTTCTCAAAAGCCATATCTTTCTATTGACAGATTTTTATGCCATGGCCAGTTCCAGTAGTTTTTATTGCCAGAAACCCCTGATGTCACAAGGGATGCATTGGGTGATTGATAACAATGTAGTTTCTGAGTTGGGAGTTTCTGCAAGACATGGCTAGAAAGGTGGTTGCTGCAACTTTCTGAAAACTTTACACGCAACTTTACAGGGGCTAGTTACACTCAATCACTTTCGACTATTAAAAAGGGCACTAGCCCTTTTATTTCCAATCGAAATGAGCATGTTTTGAAGTTTCTACGACAACACTATAAAAACCTTATATGCCCCCGGGCATACTTAAAACCCTTGCCCTGAGGGTTGTGGAAATATCTTCTTAAAAATATATATTTTCTATCTGGAAATCAACTACGCTGAACAAAATGGCTATCTCAAAATTTGATTGGATGTGTTTGTGGGAATGATGGGCGTTGGGGGGGGCTAGTTGCCCTCCAATCATTTTCGGACTATTAAAAAGGGCACGTAGCCCTCCAATCGAATGAGCCTTTTTTGAAGTTTTCTACGACAACGACTTCTATAAAAACCTTATATGCCCCAGGGCATAACTTAAAACCCTTGCCTTGAGGGTTGTGGGGGGAGTGTCCTCCTCAAAATATATTTTTCTATCTGGAATCAACTATGCTGAACATATTGGCCTATCTCAAATTTTTGATTGGATGTGTTTGGGGGAATGAAGGGCGTGGGGGGCTAGTTGCCCTCCAATGATTTTCGACTATTAAAAGGGCACTAGAACTTATCGATTTCCAATTGAATGAGCCCCCTTTGAAGCTTCTACGACGACCCCTTCCATATGAAGTGCCTCTGGGAAAAAAATATAATATACATAAATAATAAACATTGGAGCCGTATGGTCTTTACTATAGGCAATGCTACAGCGCTGCCTCTCATTAGGAGTATTATGTTTTCCTTACATGTACTAAACCAGAGCAAATCTACCATAAAGTAACACTGTGTCTATCCTAGAGGAGTGGTAGCTGACTCACGTGTGCCTGCCTCAATTTAGGAGTGACAAAAAAGTCCAGGCTATACTGTACCCTGGCCTACACCAGTGGTTCTCAACCAATTTTGGGCTGTGCCCCACCTAGACATTTATTTTTATTATGATGTCCCCTTTGTGATTTTTAAATTTTGTTATTAAAAATTTTACATTTTTTGCACTGAAGGAAGCTTAAAAGGCAATTTACTTGATTTTTTTTTTTGGGGGGGGGGGGGGTAATCCTCTTGGCACATTTTATACTGCTAAAGGTGTCTGAAACACCTATTATGCAACATAGAATGTCATTGCAACACTATTATTGCTCTTTTTTCTTCCTGAAATGCATTTGAATGTGAACACCTTCACATGAAAAAGATATTTTTCAATTAAGGCTGTAAAGTATAGTAAGGCAAAGGGTGCATGTCCTACCCATGCCCACAGGTGAGGAATGTGTCCCATGTTTGGAGTCATAGGAATACACCAAATTAGAAAACAGCCTAGCCTGTTCCAGGGAAAAACAAAACAGACACTGATTTAGCCCTTGTACACTAGCTACAAATTAATCTAAAACATTATAGGGTAGGCTGAGGGTATATAAATGAGTAAAATTCAAGACAATATTGGTAATACTAGAACCATGTTAGCCCAGGATGACCTCATATATCTCCATTTTCTCCAAAATCCCATGTATAAATGATTTAAGAATTTATTCAGTTTTAGGGATGAGTTAAATTATTGTTTATGATTGTATTAAGGAAGTTTTCAGAATTTGTGGCATCAGTTTTTTCAATAAAAGTTAAGGTATCACTACAGGTTCAGTATAGATCTTGCTGTAGTATATTTGAAAAGAATATAAAACTGTATAAAGTGATATCTTCACTTTGGTTTTAGCTAGGTATTATAGATTCCAACCCAGTTCGTCCTGGGTCAAGCCAGAGTTGAGCCAGGTCTAAATGGGTACCTGGAGAAATCTAGGGAAAAACACAGGAAGCATTGGATAATTTGCCCCCAACCACGCAGTGCACTCCTGGCCAAAGGCATTACATCAGGAGATCAGTACCTGCACAACACAGACCATTGGTCAGCAAGCAAGAAAGTTTATTTTTAAGTTTTAAAGTAGGCTAATACCTTTGCTTAGTTAAAATTCATAAGGTTGTAAGACCTATAAATATTTTTGTTTTTCTTTTACGTTTATAGATACACCCCTTATATGGGGAGAAAATTCTACCAGAATGAGAAGCAGACTGGGCACAATTGGTTAAATTCTAATTTAAGGGCTTCTTTTAACTTGGAAATTAGATAATTGAAGAAGCCTAGGCTAATACAGGCTATCCTTTCCAAGTGGTAGCACTCCACACTTGAAATCCTCAAGTCAGGGGTTCCAGTCCAACCCAGTTCAGTCTGGGTTGAGCCAGAGACAACCCAGCTCTAAATGGGTACCTGGAAATATCTCTGGGGGGGGGACACAGGAAGCATCAGATAATTTGCTTCCAACATGCATTGCAATCCTGGCCAAAGGCATTGAAGCAGGAGATCAGTACCTATACAAACAGACCATTGATCAGCATGCAAAAAACTTTCCTTCTAAGTTTTTAGCTAGGCTAATACCTTTGCTTCGTTAATATTCATAAGGTTATAAAGACCTGTAAATCTTGTTGTTCTTCTATTTTATTTGGAGATACACCCCTTATATGGGGGAAATTCTACCAAAATGAGAAATAGCCTATTTGTGCATTAAATATCCTTAACTTTTCTCATTCTTCAATTGGTTAACAGTTTACCAAAACAACTGAAAATTCCATCCGCCTTCAAAATGCCTTGTTCACTGCAGGGCATCTGGCCAATACAACACAGTCAAAGACCATATTGCCAAAAAAAAACCTAATCAGAGTTTCATATTCAAAGGAGAACAATCAATTTCTAGTGCTTTCAACCACATTTCCAGTCACTTATTCTTGTAGCATACCTAGTTGAACTCTACCACCCAGTTCAGCAGTTGAGTTCTCATTGTCTATGCTTAAATTACTTCCTTATTCAGAAAATGAATCAATTGAAAGCCAGACAATCATGTTAACAAAACAGTCAATAAGTCTTTAAGCACCCCAGAGCCTACCAATGTGAACCCTATAGTTATCCCTAGCCCCCCTAGACCCTCCCACACCAGCCATCCCTAGAAACAACCCAGAACTGATGGCACCAGCTCTGCAGTGACCATAGAGTCAAACCAGCAAGTGCTAGTTATGTCACTTCTAGTATTAGTCACTTCAAATTTTTCACTTGGAACTACCTTCACCAACTGAAATCGGCCTGAGAGTTCTAAAATCTCAATACAAAAATAGTCTGGCATTCTAGAATCATCAGCTCACAAGCAAAGTTTGGAAGATGACACTGCCCAAAAAGTCCTAAGCAGATCAGCTTATGTGTAGAAGCCACAGAACAGGGTTTTCTGTGGTCTGAATGCTTAGCGACATCTTAAAGTTTGGCCAAGGTTCTCAGCTCCAATATAAAAGCCATATAACTGTTGATAGCTTGAAAGACCTTCCTATAGGTGAAGTGAACCACAGTTCACCTATAGTACATACATTTTGAAAATCTATGTACTCTAGTCTTTTGTTGTTTCTTGATAAAAAAAACAATTTTTCCATTACAATCAGTTTGATTTTTGCCCTAAACACTCAACAGAATATGCTTGTATAGCTTCCTGAAGTTCATTCCCAGGCACTTCATGAGGGTAGAATTCCAGCTGTGATTTTCCTTGGTATCAGAAAATTGTTTGACTGCATATCACATACTATCCTACTCTCCAAAAGGGAACACATATGGATACGGGGAAACAGTTATCATTGGTCTGATACTTATTTATCTGAAAGGTCTATAAGTATTGACCCTAAGCTTCAAGATCAATTCCATGTTGATTTTTGTGTCCCTCAAGGGTCTATCCTACAACCTTCTTTATTCCTTATATTCATCAATGATCTTCTTATTGCTGTATCTGAACAAACTAAACAAAGTTGCTGTAGTATTTGTGATCCCAATTTTGTTCCACCTAGTGATGCAGCTCAAGATCCAGTGCTATTTGCATTTGCAGATGATAGTACTCTGGGTGTTCAGATATTACAGATTCTTCCCTTATCAAGAAAGTGTATTCTGTTCTAGAAAGAACCTTTGCTTGGTTCAATGCAAATTGCCTTGTCCTAAATCTAGTCTACTTATTTTTACAGATCAGGTACTTCTTGTTCTTTGGCTCAAACTATTTCTACCACTCATGGTAATATAACTCGTTCCCCTGATAGACATGTTCAATTCCTGGGTATTTTATTGGACAAAATCTGTCTTTCAAACATCACTGTGCTCTCTTGAAACTTAAGCTCTCCAGAAATCGAGGAGTTCTTCAGAAGCTTCTTCATTGTTTCTCTAGATCAACAATAAAGATCCTCTTTCACTCTCTCATTCAACCTTATATATACTACTGTCCAACAGTATGGCTATCAACATTCTCTTCTTTTACCCTTCATGCTTTCAAAATATATAACAGAGCAATTAAATTAGTGTCTGAGGTGACAGACCAGTTCAGCATGAACTTTCTGGATGGTCAATTCACATACATCTTTCTTACCTCTTGTTTCATTTTCAAGTATTTTCATGGACTCCTCCCTAATTTCTACAAACAATTATTTCTTTAAAATTTTTAAGTAGTTTCGCTGTTGTTTAATTTTCTTTTTCTTGTCCTTCTGTTTGATTTTAGTGCTATTATTTAATGTTATGTTTGGTTCCCCAAGTGTGCAAGACATAGATTACCACACAGTAAGTTACCACTGGGTAATTTACCAGTAATGGTAAGTTTTAGGACAAACTTACTAGTAAGTTTCATAAGTGGTAAGTTTAAGTTTTTGATAAACAAAAATGTTCTCAACTGAAACAAATCTATCTGCGAGAGAGCTACCCACTTCACTAAAAATCTATCATAAAAAAATTTCATTCATCAGATTAAATACATGAGTCATGCCCCTTTGAGCTTATGCTGATATTGCTCTGTCAGACTACCTCTTTGTATTTTCCCTGCCTGATTAGAAAAAAAGGCAGATATGTCCTGAAGTCAGTCAGTCTGAATAATAAGAAGTTCATAGCAGAGGTCAATTTGATTGGTGAGTTTTTGACTTTTCACATCAAATTTTTGACTGGCTATCTTTAACTATAGAATAAATACTCAGTGAATTATGTATCTGGCTATAATGGGGGTAGTAAGGCATATTTATAAAAAATATTCCTGGTCCAATATCTTCTAATCTAGTATTGCATGGTGACACAGTAGCACTAGTGCCCAAACATAAATGTTTTCCCATCATCCCACTATAATTCTTAATTATTCCTTGATGAAGTCATCATTATAAGGAGGGTTTCTACAAAATCAAATTGAATCTTTTCTTTGGAATCTTGGTTTTTCAAATGGATACTTGTGCTGGCTTTTGCCAATTTTGTGACTTTTTTCTCTTATTTTACAATCTTAGCCTAGTCCTGCCTCAATGTCTTTAGTTGTTTTTCTCTGCTCTTTATACATCCATCACAGCATATGTTTATCAAATACTTTTCAATGATTTATTGCATACTGTAGCATTGGGTAAAAAACACACGTCTGATTTTGATTTTGTTAAACTGTTATTGTTACCCGCTTTTATTCTAGCTTGGTGCAAGGTACCCTAGAAAAGTTCTTTTTTTTTACATTGAGTTTTTCTTCTATAAGGCTATGCATTAAGGTATCAAAAAGGAAGGTTTGGTATATAGTAATTTATGAATGTAAAATTACTGCAGGTATCTTAAAGGTAAGATTACATGATGGGTAAAACAATGCAGTTTCAAGTAAATTGCACAGTTTAGCATATGATTTCAAGCCAGAAAAAAGTCTACCAATGTGCAAAACATTGTGTTTTTGATGAGTTTTATGTGTTGCAGTACATCAAATCAATGAGCTTGCTAAATTTTCCTACCATTTTGGAAGGATGGTATTCATTTAACAAAAGATCTTAAGCTGAATTTGTTGGGTCTTGAACACAGAACTCTGTAGCTATATCCTCCAAAAGTGATCCATTTTGCAAATCATTGTACATTGAGACTGCAAAAGCAGTCTCAATGGGGTGCATCGAGTGGCAAAAAGCAGTTCAAAAAAGTTCAAAGTGGCAGAAAAGCAGTCTCAAAGGAGTGGCTGTAAAAATCTCAACAATTTGCATTACTGTAGCCTCCTACAACATACTCTGTTCAGGCATGGACTAGTACAGACCCACTATGTAACCACAGCAAGCACGAAACAGTTAAGAAAATTCTAATGGTCCATCAGTCACTCTAATAGCAAAAAAAAATGAGCATTGCAGTGCAGCTTCAAAAATGCCAGGAAACTGATGTGAAAGGCTGAAAGGGAAGTTCATGCTGCCACTCATGTCTTTCAATCAATAGTTCACTGCCAAATGACAGTGAAGATGTCTAGTGGAAGATGATCTGCCAGACATAGCATTTGAAGATGCACCAGATGAGGAGGAGCAGCAGTTGCAGCAGCTCTAGCCTATCTCTTATAAGAATTATCTGAAGCCTAAAGTGCCATCTTATAATTTTTTGCCCTGTGTAATGAAAGTAGAAAATAAACAATAAAAATGATGCACAAATAATATTCTTTCTCATCAATCTGTCAGGAGAAGAGGGAATATTTTCTTTTAAATTCATGAGTATTTAACACTAACCACCATATGTGGTAATTTACCAAAGTTACCAGTAACTATTTGGTAAGAGAAAGATGATCCAGTTGATTCTCAGCTACTTTCTTGCTTCTCAAAAGCCATATCTTCCTTATTGACAGATTTTTATACCTGGAGTTTCCTGTAGTTTATGCCAGAAACCCTGATGTCACAAGGGATAACATTTGGTGATTGATAACAATGTAGTTTCTGAGTTGGGAGGCTCTGCAAGAATGGCTGGAGAGGCAGTTGCTCCAGCTTTCTAAAACTTTACAGCTTCTTAGACAAGCTATTGAATAATATCAATTCATCCTTTTTTGTTGTCACAAATAGTGCGAACCCAGTTGACAAATAGACAGCATGTGAAATTACCTTAACACCAGCTTGGTTGAATTGATGATCAGAAAATCTGATCAACTTAGGACAAATGGTTAATATTGCAAATTTAGAGGGTTTCCAAATTAGCCACAAGTGTAGTTCTCAACCAGTACAAAACATGGTTTAGATTGTATTTCTAGCATAAATGCAGATCTAAGCATTTCTTTCTTAGTGTACTACAACAACTTTACTTATTTTTGAGCAGCCAGCACTGTATGATGGCTTCCAAAATTTCTTCCTTTTCACTTTTTATTATCCTAATGTACAAAACATCATGCAAATCTGTTTGTTGAGAGTATGGACAGTATTGTGGACAGATGTGCCCATGGCTGTAAGTTAGTTCTGCCACTCTTTGCACTGAATTAGCTATCCATACTGACTGGGCCCCCCTGTTATTGAAACATGCAAACCATTGTATTGAAGCAGCCTTGAATGTTCACTTTATTCTCATTCAAAGAAGAAGTGCATATGAAAGTGAATATTTGTTTAAATCTTGCACAAATAGCCAATTCTCACAAAACTGTTTATTTGCCAGTTTGAAAGATCTAAAAGGGCAGGTAGCTATCAAGATGTACATACAGTTAAACCATGTCATGGGAAAGCCTGGAACATGGAAGATTAATAGCCTAAAACAGCCATGCTACTATGTAGCAGCAATTCTCTGGTATTTTGGGGATTAGATTAGGCAAAACTAATGTCACACCTCATGATGCATGTGACTTCCAGGCTACCATTGATATTGTTCTCCCAGAGAATTAAACGGAGCTTCTTATAGTTGTAGTATAGTAATCAATGAGTATCAATCATGGCAGTTGGGTATGCATATTTTTATAATAACAATAGCATTGGAGTGTACAACACTATCCATAAAGTAACAGAAGTAAACTATATGACAGTGTACGTCAGACTTTGAATACTATACCCTACAAGCAGTATTAAGCAAATATGATAGGCTACAGTACTTTTGATAGCTGAGTACTACAAAATTACAAAGTATGATATTTATGCTGTTGATTTTGAATTGAAGTTATCAAGTATTTTGCAGTAGGTTACATCAAGACATGGCTAATTGTAGAAAGAGAAAAGCCAAGACAGATAATCAAGTAATTGAGAGGCTAATGTTTAAATGGCTGGGACATAGGTAAATGTGGGAGTAAGCATGACTCTCTTATTGGACATACACTTGTTTCTTAGTTTTAGGAAAGGCATGCCTGCCTAGAGTCTCAGTATATTGACCAAGTATTTAAAGTAGACATAAGACTGTTAGATTGCCTGTAATGAGAGGCAAAACAAGGCAACGCCCACCTATGGTCTTAAGAAGGTTGACCAAGAATTTGCTTGCCACTGAATTAGATTATACTGTTTAATTGTGATTCGGAAACTATGATTATTTCTACTGTAAGCTATAGGCTACTAGGTTACATTTGTTACTTTTCTGCAAATTTACATATAAAATACTTTGTGTTTGAAAGCAAAGCTGTCAAAACACAAGTTGTGCTGCTAAGTGTTGACAACGCTTTTGGAATTTGAGTCAAAAAGGCATCAAGTGGTATATATTCACTTTAATTGTAACTCAATAATGATGATTTGGTGAAATATTTACCTTCCTTTCTTTCTGAAAAGCTATGATACTTTAATACCGTAACACTACGAATTGGAATATTAAGCGTCAACTTCAATTTTATTTTGTAAGTGCATTAGTCAAATATTTCTTAAATGAGCTCCATGCAATGTGTGTTTAACTGAGGCCTCTTTCATCTTATTTCATTTAGATCAACCCTATCCAACATTTACTTAAGGACACAAAACCCACATTTTAATTTAAATCCTGTTTACTGGGGGTGGGTGGACACACTTGTACCCATAGCCAACTTTGGTAATATTTAGCAAACCATATTATGTGAGTTACAACTAAAGTGAATATACCACTTGGAATGCCTTTTTTATGCTCTTTACAAATTAATAATCATTTTTGTCAAAATGAATTGAGTTACAACTAAATGAATATACCACTCAATGCCTTTTTTTATGCTCTTTACAAATACAATATCATCTTTTTGTTGGAATGAATTTTAGCCCCCACCCACTATATATACCATTCAGGGTATAATTCTGCACATTAGGGGTGTGGGGGAAAAGTTTAAACTTACCTCTCATTTACATCAAATATGATTTCCCTCACCCCCCTAATGTGCAAATATATACCCTGAATTTGCAAGAGTAGATCCATGATTTTGTTTGGGGGGGGGGGGGTGGTAACCCAATTTTTTTCCAGTCAATATCTACAAATCATATCGTTTGAGTTAGGACAAAGTGAATACACCATTTGATGCCTTTTTGTTTATGCTGCTTACGAATATAATAAGCATTTCTATCGGAAATGAGTTTCACGCCCCCCCCCCCTATATAGGCCAATTCAGGGTTAGGCTAGGTTAGGTATAGCCTATGTAGGGGGGGGCTGAAATTCATTTCCAATACAAATGCTTATTATATTTGTAATCAGCATAAAAAAAGGCATTGAATGGTGTATTCACTTTATTCTAAATCTTTCAATAATATGATTTTGGAGATATTGAAACCGTTTTCGTTTCCTTGTCTTTTATGTAGATAATTTTTTAGACTAATATTTACACAACTTGGTCAAAAAATGTTAGGTGGGGGGGGGGGGGTATTCACACTACCGCAAATATTACCTAATCTCAAAAGGGTAATTATAGGTTTGCACCATTAGGGGGGTGGGGGGGCAAATTTTTTTATCTTGACTCGGATAATAGGGAAAGTATAGTATTTAAAACTTTACCCCACCCCCATAAATGTGGGCGCCAATTAATATACTCTGAATTGGTCCAATATATAAGGTGGTGGGGGTGGAAATTTGTTTTGCCAACAGGAAAGGATTATTATATTTGGAAAGAACATAAAAACAAGAATTGAAAGTGGTATATTCACTTTATATCTGTAAGTCAATTATATTAGGATGTTGTTAAAATTTACGCATTTTATATAAATCCACCTATTTGCTGCGCGCGCACAGTAAGCCTAGGGCCCAATAGGTTTGACCACAGTAGCTTCAATGAGACCTTCCCAGGTTATATTATTTAGCCATACATTCCTTCATCTAATTTTTCAAGTTTTTTAGCAAAGGACCTCCCTAAATTAAAGAACGAGCTCAGCTAGGCCTAGTCTAGTCTACTTAGTAGTAGAAACTGGTAAAAATCTCTTCATATAGGCTAGCCTAGAAACCTCATCAAGAATTACGGGTTCCTGTGTCGAGCGTCTATAGTTAGCTCAATAAAAATTCGAAAAAAATGGCTTATAGACCTAATTTTGATTGTTACTTTTTAACTTGACAGCAGTCCCCCGCCCCCCCCCCCCCCCCACCCCCAGAACAAGGCAATAGAACAGCCTAGAATAGCAAATGCCAAACGTTTTGATTGTTTATGTTTTCGCTTTCCTTTCCTGAAAAGCTATGATGTACCATATAATATTGTATAGTGTGGTGGTGCAACACTAAAAATCGGCAATAATTTCAAAAGAGCATCACTTTTCCCATTGTCATTTTATATGTCGTTTAGGTGAATAATAATACTACTTAAAGGAGCTCCACGCCGTGTGATGTTTAACCTGAGCCCCTTTCATCTTATTTCATTTTAGATCAAACACCCTATCCAACAGATATATCAGGAGTTGCAGCAGCCCGACATTTTAATTCAAAGCCTGTTACTCTGGAGGGGGAGGACTTCGTAAGCCCAGCTAGCACGCACTTTTAGGATGAACTGTTATAGCCTGTTTTCAAAAGTAACAAGTCAATCACTTGTGTACAATTTTGTCATACATTTTTTTTATTGCAACAGTCTCTGAGTGGATTCCAGGCGAGGCGGCGACGCGCGGTGCGGGGGCGCCTCCCCCCCGCTTTAACATAGTCCTTTACAGTAGTGTAGTTTGCACTCTAATTAGTGCAAGTATCCGCATTTCGTAAGTATTAAGTGCTGGCTTTGTCCCTAACGACCAAGTTATTTGGGGATCAGCCTATTTTGCCCCCCCCCCCCCCCTAAAACCAAAATCCTGGATTGACACCATGGCGAGATTAGCGGGAAATCTTACAACGAAAAGCACAGAATCACTTGAATCAGAATATTGGTCTCTTGTAATTTAGTCTTGAAGAGACGGGTTTCCAATTTACCCACAGAACCTATCCAGATGGCGGAATTGCGTTTTTCTCGGCTAATCGTTATATGATAAGTTTAACTTAATAATTATAATTATGAGAAGTTAAAAAAGAAATACTATCTTTTTTTAGCGTTTCTAAAATTGACCTTTATATTTTGTATCTTCTTTGACTCATACATCTTTTAAGAATCTTAAATTGGTTTGATGGCTCTGAGATGAGTAATATATGGCGGCAGTTTAAGGTTTAACTTAGTCATAATGCTCCTGGTTTTTGTATCCTGGCTGGATGACAATGATGTTTATGGATAACAGCAGGGCAATATTGTGAAGCACGAGTTTTTGGGTTTTTGTTTAAAATATTTTCTATCACCCTAGGAAAAGCCTCAAGCCTTTCCTACAGGCCTAGATAATCAGATAAATTGCACTATTTCTACCGTACTCAAGATAAAACTGCCAAAGCTATTTTGTACTAATTTAGTCATTAGTTTTTTTGAAGATTATTTTTTAACAGATAGTGACACTGCAGTTATGATTGATCAGACTTGTTGCTCTTTTCACAAAGCTGTGTTATAGCCCAAAAATAAATGTTTTTCGTCTATTGATGCTCAGGTCTCATGCAATGAGGTTGTCATTCGGACAGGGTTCATCTTCTCATCATATCTTTACCCAGATATGTATTGTCTATTTCTTTAAAAATTTGAAAAACACAGTTTTGCTGCTTTCTATTTTATTCATAAATAAAATTAGAACTATTAAGAGTCTGATTTTGTTTATTTTCTCATCTATTAAAACTCTTTAAAAAAACTGGTCACACAAGGAAGAAAAAAGTTTTATTACAGCTAAAAATTAGCTAAACAGGGAACAGAAAAATACTGTATCAGAATCTTTTGACTCAACCCATTGGGAGTCATCCATTTATTCCCCAATAACATTTTTCTAATACCTCCATTGTCTTTTTGCAAATTTATAGCATTATTTATCAACTTTTGGGATTTGACAACTGAGCCCCAATTTTCTCCACAACCAAATATTTGAATATCTTCTGAATTTTTCTGAAAAATGAATTTAGTTTCTCACAAAATAAAGCCTATAGCTGTCTCAGGGGAAGCAATGGGGAGGCTAACCTAAAATTGCTTTGGTGATAGTAAGTTCCAGAAACGAAGCTTAACCCTCAGTCACTAGGTAGGATAAGATATTCGTCAGCGCAAACCTACGAGGTGAAGGGGTGTAAACAAGGCGAAGCTTCAAACCAAACAAGATAATGGATAACGTACTTTGGGATCATCTTAGGAGTGGCACCCCTTAAAAAATTATAGCTAGTAAACGACACAGTATTTGTACTGGATTCTAAATAATGGACAATTTAAGAGAAGAACATTGCAGTTTTAAGAAGTGTAGAGGATACATTAACCAAGATTTCACTTTTAGATTAATACTTTGGAAGTGTCTGAGTCACCCAAACGCCTTTAATCTTGAAAAAATAGGTATATACGTCTACGAGCCAGTAATAGAATATTGGAAGCAATAGTGGTGACAGTGATCATTTATGGTTATGAAGCATGGGTACTCTGAATAACGGAGGAAGATTTGCTAAATGGTTTTAGAGAACTTGCCTCTGGATTGTTTTGGTAATGAACTGACCGACCGTATTTCGAAGGTTGTGCAAAACTATGTTTCAATGCCACTTTCAAGGGCTCTAATGAGAGAAAGGTTGATGTGATTTGGGTATCTCTCTGCGGATGAAAGATGACAGATTCCTAAATATTATCCTTCTTTGGCAAACCATCTAAGGCTTAACAAAAAGCACATTGTACTCAGCTGAGGTGGAGGATTTCGTAAGGACAGATTTAAGAGAAACACAAACTTCGTATGGAGATGTAAAAGAGGAAGGCTTTAAATAGATTGGTACGGAGGAGGATTATGCGTTAGCTTTAACTATGTTGGCTTTTGGTGGCTTGGGCTGCGGTGATTTTTAGTCGTTAATTTTAGTAGAATGCATAACCGAACTTTAAAAAATACAATTTTGACAACAATACAAAAGTCAAAAAAAAACTTGTTTCATGGGGACTTTCAAATTTTGACTTTTTTTTTCAAAAGCTCCTTAATAAAGAATTCTTTTTATTTAAATCTATTGGATTGAAAAGCTTCCATCATATTACCCTAAAAGAGGGTGAATTCGCAATAGGACTGAAAAAGAAGTGGGGGGGGGGAGATTAAATTGTCATCCTTGACACTTTCGCAAAGGGGCACTAATTGTTCTCCAGAGTTCAACGCATTTTCTAAATATTTCAGTTGGCTTACAGATTGATTTCTAGGAGATAAATTCTATTTTAGTCTCGTTTTTCCTTGTCTATGGTTTGTCTAAATTCAAAGACTAGTTTTGAACTGCCTTTCTATCAGAGGCAACGCTACAGCGTTGCCTATAGTAAAGACCATACGGCTCCAATATTTATTATTTTTTTTTTCCAGAGGCACTTCATATGGAAGGGGTCGTTGTAGAAGCTTCAAAGGGGGCTCATTCGACTGGAAATCGAGAGTTCTAGTGCCCTTTATAATAGTCGAAAATGATTGGAGGGCAACTAGCCACCCCCCACGCCCATCATTCCCACAAACACATCCAATCAAAATTTTCAGACAGCCATTTTGTTCAGCGTAGTTGATTTCCAGATAGAAAATATATTTTGAGTAGGATACTCCCCCAAAAACCCTCAGGGCAAGGGTTTTTAAGTTATGCCCTGGGGTATATAAGGTTTTTATAGAAGGCGTTGTCGTAGAAATTTCAAAACAGGATCATTCGATTGGAAATTAAAGAGCTAATGCCCTTTTTAATATTTGAAATTGATAGGAGTGTAACTAGCCCCCCCCCCCCACGCCCATCATTTCCCCAAACACATCCAATCAAACTTTCCAGATAGCCATTTTGTTCAGCGTAGTTGATTTCCAGATAGAAAATATATTTTTGAGGAGGACACTCCCCCACAACCCTCAGGGCAAGGGTTTTAAGTTATGCCCTGGGGGCATATAGGTTTTTATAGAAGGCGTTGTCGTAGAAACTTCAAAATATAATCGTAGAAACTTCAAAACAGGCTCATTCGATTGGAAATCAAAGAGCTAGTGCCCTTTTTAATAGTCGAAAGTGATTGGAGTGTAACTAGCCCCCCCCCCCCCACGCCCGTCATTTCCCCAAGACATCCAATCAAAATTTTCAGAGAGCCATTTTGTTCAGCGTAGTTGATTTCCAGATAGAAAATATATTTTTGAGGAGGATACTCCCCACAACCCTCAGGGCAAGGGTTTTAAGTTATGCCCTGGGGGCATATAAGGTTTTTATAGAAGGCGTTGTCGTAGAAACTTCAAACCATAATCATTCGATTGTAAATTAAAGGGCTAGTGCCCTTTTTAATAGTCGAAAGTGATTGAAGTGTAACTAGCCCCCTTTCTCCCCCCCCCCCCGCCCATCATTTCCCCAAACACATCCAATCAAAATTTTCAGATAGCCATTTTGTTCTGCGTAGTTGATTTCCAGATAGAAAATATATTTTTGAGGGGACACTCCCCAAAACCTTCAGGGCAAGGGTTTTAAGTTATGCCCTGGGGACATATATAAGGTTTTTTATAGAAGGCGTTGTCGTAGAAACTTCAAAACAGGGTCATTCGATTGGAAATTAAAGGGCTAGTGACCTTTGTAATAGTCAAAAGTGATTTGAGGGCATCTAAGGTTTTTAGTAGAAGGTGTTGTCGTAGAAACTTCAAAACAGGCTCATTCGATTGGAAATTAAAGAGCTAGTACCCTTTTTAATAGTCGAAAGTGATTGGAGTGCAACTAGCCTCCCCCCCCACGCCCATCATTTCCCCAAACACATCCAATCAAAATTTTGAAATAGCCATTTTGTTCAGTGTAGTTGATTTCCGGATAGAAAATATGTTTTGAGGAGGACACTCCCCCAGAACCTTCAGGGCAAGGGTTTTAAGATATGCATATAAGGTTTTATAGAAGGCCTTGTCATAGAAACTTCAAAAAAGGCTCATTCAATGGAAATTCAAAGGGATAGTGCCCTTTTTAATAGTCAAAAGTGATTGGAGGGCAACTAGCCCCCCCCACGCCTATCATTCCCCCAAACACATCCAATCAAAATTTTGAGATAGCCATTTAGTTCAGCGTAGTTGATTTTCAGATAGAAAACATGTTTTTGAGGAGGACAATCCCCCACAACCCTCAGTGCAAGAGTTTTAAGTTATGCCCTGGGGGCATATATGGTTTTTATAGAAGGCGTTGTCATAGAAACTTCAAAACAGGCACATTCAATTGGAAATTCAAAGGGCTAGTGCCCTTTTTTATAGTCAAAGTGATTGGAGGGCAACTAGTCCCCCCCACGTCCATCATTCCCCCAAACACATCCAACCAAAATTTTGAGATAGCCATTTTGTTCAGCTTGGTTGATTTCCAGATAGCAAAATATGGTTTTGAGGAGGACAACCCCCCAAAAACCCTTAGGGCAAGGTTTTAAGTTATGCCCTGGTGGCATATAAGGTTTTTATAGAAGGCGGTGTCGTAGAAACTTCAATAAAGGCTCATTCGATTGGAAATTCTGACGGCTAGTGCCCTTTGTAATAGTCAAAAGTGATTTAAGGGCAACTAACCCCCTCTCACACCCGCCTTTTCCCCAAACACACCCAATCAAAATTTTAAGACAGCCATTTTATTAAACGTAGTTTTAAGTTCTGGAAATTAGGTCTTTGAGGATTACAACTCCCCCAAAGCCCTCATGACAAGGGTTGTAATTTAAGGATTCTCCGAATCCTTCTCATTATTTCTTATGGAAGGGATGCTCGTATAAACTTTAGAGAGGGCTCATTGATTGAAAATTGAAAGTTCTTGTTCACTTTTTAAGAGTCGAAAGAGATTGAAGGGCAACTAGCCCCTCTCCTTCCTCCACGTCCTAAATACATCAGATAAAAATTTTGAGATAGACATTATGTTAAAATAGTTCAAAGTTCTGATAACAAATAACTCCGTCAACACAGCCTACCAGGGCCTAGGGGTAGGTGTTGTAAGTTATGCCTGGGGCATAAATTATTAAGGGGGGTTTATAGCTTATGGGAAAGGGTTTTGTATGGGAAGAACACATAGGAAATCTATTATAATTACCCAATTATAAGGTTAAAATACAAACTCTGTGATAGATGCAAAATTGCTTTGGAACGCAAATTCCTATTAAGATCAATTCCAAACAGTCGTGATCCCTTTGTGTCAGCAAGTGAAATGGTCTAAACCCCCTTATTGGAGCTATTTTTTCAATCCATTCAATGTTGTCAATCGCTGTCCACAAGTTATGCAAGCTGTCTATTGTTTATATATAAGGTTTTTATCAAAGAGGTAATCGTATAGACTTTGAAAAAAGCCTCATTCGATTCAAATTAAAATTTCTAGATCCATTTTTTAAAGTCAAGAATAATTGGACATTAAGCACCCCCCGCCCATTCCATAAAAACTTGAAACTTTTTGCAATCAATAAGCAACAAAAATTAATTAAAAAAAACTATCCGAAAAATCAGTTTTTCAAAGAAAGGTAAAGGCCCATTTTAAACTTAAGCTCAGGAGATACGAATACCTGTTAAAATTCCAACTCAAAACAACCAGATATTACTATTAAAGAATAATGAAACCCAAAACGAACAGAAATTAAATAAACAATCATAGCAAAAAACATACAACAAGTAATAATATAAATAGATCTTAAAGTGAGTAAGTTGAAATATTCAGGAAATGCTGAGGGGGATGTTGAATTAGATCAAAATACGATGTGAGTATTCACACTGTTAAAAGAGTGTTTCAGTAATTATCTCAGGAACAGCTTGAAGTGCCAATTTGATCCTTTCCAGGCAAGTTGATGGGGATGTTGAAATAATAGAAAGGTATTATGTGCATACTACTACTAGTAGTAGAAGTGCTACTACTACTGCCACTGCTACTAGTACTACTAAGGGTAATGGTATTATAACTTTCAGGGATTTTTTAAGGGAAATGTTGGACTAAAGCAAAGCTCACTATGTTGCATGAAGGTTTTCCAAAAGCGTGCATCAGCAATATTTCAAAAACAGCTTAGAATACAATGTTGAAAATATCAGAGCATGTTGAGGGGATAGTGATATAGCCAAAAGGCACCATGTGAACACAACCACTGCTTCTACATCGACTACTATTGCTAATACTAACTGTATTAAGATAAAACTTTCAGAAAATGTTGAGAGGGTGTTGAACTAATTCAAACCCATTATGTACATGCATGTTGTCAAAAGGACGTATCAGCAATATCTCAGGAGCGACTTCGAGCTTTCTTGATGTATATATATTTTTTTTTTGGGGGGGGGGGCAGTTGAACTAAATCGAAATACACCATGTACACGTGGGTTATCAAAGGGGTATAACAGCAGTAACCCAGCAACGTCTTAGCGTATCAAGCTAAAACTCTCAGGGCTGCTAATATTGGTACCACTTTCGCTACTACTACTACTAGTGCCACTACTACTACTACTACTACTACTACTACTACTACTACTGCCACTACTACTACTACTACTACTACTACTACTACTACTACTACTACTACTACTACTACTACTACTACTACTACTACTACTACTACTACTACTACTACTACTACTACTACTACTGCTGCTACTACTACTACTACTGCTACTACTACTACTACTACTGCTACTACTACTAAAACGAAGACTACTACTACCACTACTACTACTACTACTACTGCTACTATTACTACTAATACTATTACTACTACTACTACTACTACTACTGCTACTACTACTACTATTATTACTACTACCACTACTATTACTGCTACTACTAGTACTACTACTGCTACTACTACTAGTAACTAACTACTACTACTACTTCTCTACTACTACTACTACTACTACTACCAATACTACCACTACTACCACTACTACTACTACTGCTACTACTACTATTACTACTGCTACTACTACTACTACTGCTACTATTATTACTACTACTACTGCTACTATTATTACGACTACTACTACTACTACTACTATTGCTACTGCTACTAGTACTGCTACTACTACTACTGCTACTACTACTAATACTACCACTACTACTACTACTACTAACACTATTACTACCACTACTACTACTGATTCTACAACTACCACTGCTACTGAACTAAATCGAAATATTTTAAGGGAATCACGGTTTTTAAAAGGGCATAGGCGTGATATCATGGTTGCAACGGCAGCTGCAACCTAGTAAAGAGTGAACCACAGCCCATAGTAACCAAAAGTTGAAAAACGCGTTTTCAAAAAACTGTCTAGTGAGAAAATATCGCCATTTGACACTGAATCAATAATGATAACTATTGTTTCGGTTAATCTTAGAAGTAAAAAGTTTATTGCGAAAAAGAAATTTATGGTGATTTTGAAAAAGAGCCTGAAACCCCTTTTAAATGGCGTCAAATCGAAACAAAAAGTGCACATTGGAATCAGCATGATCAAAAACTTCTATTAGAATAATTACACTTCCCCACCTTGAACACCAAGGAAAATGACTTTTTTGCATGTGTAGCACTGATCTGTCTCTTTTTTTTCTTTCTTTTTTTTCTAGAAGGGCTAGGGGGTGGCCAGAGCATCATGGAGAGGTGTGTGATAGCTCATTCTAAATGTAATTAAATTTGTAAGTGCCCTTTTTAAGTGACCAAAAAGATTGGAGGGCAAATAGCCTCCCTCCCTACAGGCCCCCTCCCCCCAACAAGTCCTATAAAAATTTTGAGATAGTCATTTTGTTTAACTTAGTTCAAAGGTCCAATATATATGGTTTTGATGATGATATGGCCCTCCATACCCCTGGGGAAGGACTGTATATGGAATCGGGCGTATCGACATCGCACGTATCGGTATCGTGTGTATTGGTATTGCATTTATCGTATCGGGAAAATCGGTATCCGCTGTTGTTTTTTTTCAGTCATTTTCTAGGCTCATTTTTTTAAAGCATGTCCCGGCAAGGTATTATGGTTGCAGTGGCAGCTACAACCTAGTAAAGAGCGAACCACAGCCCATAGTAACCAAAAGTTAAAATTCGTGTTTTGAAAAAAACTGCCTGGTGAAAAAAAAGTTTCATATAACACTGACTCAGGAATGTTAACTATTATTTCGGTTTGTCTTAAAAATAAAAGTTCATTGCGAAAAGAAATTTACGGTTATTTCGAAAAAAGCCTCAAACCCCTCGAAAATGGCGTCAGATCAAAATGAAAAGTGTACCATTGGAATCAAAATGGTCAAAGCCTTGTACAGGCAAGTTACATTCCCCCTCCCTGAACAACAATGAAAATCACTTTTTTGTATCGGTAGCACTGATCTGTCTTCCGTTTCTTTTTGTTTTTTTTTCTTTTTTTCAACAGGTCTAGCGGGCTACCAGAATATCATAAAGAGATTCTTAATGGCTCATTCAAAAGCTATTTCTCATATCTACGTGCTTTAAGGCATAAGGAAATATATATTTACTTTGAAATAAGTTGAGCTTTCTTGTCTGCAAAATGAACATGCAGAAATTTATGTGCAAAAATTATTTTTTAACTTTTACAATTGCTTTTTTAAACACATTTTTGTTAGTGTCTGTAAAGTAAAATTTTATTGCAACAAGAAATTCATGGCAATTATACCCCTTGAAAGTGGTGTCAGATCAAAATAAAAAGTGTACCATTGGAATCAGCAAGGTCGAAAACCTTGTATAGGGAACTTACAGTCCCCCTTCTTGAACAAAAAGGAAAATCGATGAGAATTTTACAAATTACCAATTTGCCTTAAGCCTTTGATCTCAATTTCAATGGACAAATTTAAGTCATACTGAGCCTCCCCATGAATGGTGCAACAAGAGTCATAAGGTGTATATATCTTAAAAAGCTTATGCAAAAATTACGGAAAACAGATCTCACCTTGTCTTAAAACATCTATAGGATGATTCGAACAACCCATAGTCATACCCACCTCTTCTTAGAATTTTGTCTCTCTTTCCCTTATTATTCTTTCCTGTATTGTTTTTCTTCCTATTGTCTCTCCTTTCATTGCAAGACAGTGGTTATCCGTCAATTAAAACAAGTCACAATACCAATCTTGGCGGGCTTTTAGATGTAAGAAAGACTTTTTTATTCGCCTCTTTCACTGCCACTGAGTCGCTTAAGCGTTAAATGTAAATTAAAAAATGTGGACAAAGTTATGATTATGCTAAGTTTCCTGAGAAACAATTATTGTAGTTTTTGTAGCTTAAAGCTTACCACTTTTATTTCAGAACTGTTTCGACGTGGAGTAATGACGTAAGTATGACTTTTACTGCAACTGATTAAACGAAATAAAAGTGTCACTGTGTCATTAGACGCAATAGCTGGAATATATTCCACGGTTTTCGAACATAAAAAATTCATTTTTTTTTAATCTTCATTTTAAAATAGTAAAATCATTGTCTCCCTTCATTTTGTGAATTAATGTTCTTGGAAAATCTTAAAATGGTTAACAGGGAAGGCCTACCAAGTATACCTACGTAGCTGGGGAACAGACAAACGTTGAAGTTTCACCCGTGTCCATTACATCGCTCTATCATCTAATGCACAAATGAGCCCCTTAAAGCAAAACAGGAAGGAAAGACCAGACGCTACTAAAAAGCACGCAACTATGCTTGACAAAACACTTGTACATTGTAACTAGATAAATAAAAAACATTGAATATGGTCTTGTTTCGGCAAGTTTTTCTTTGCAATTTGCTCTTTAGCTTGTTTCACCGTCCCAGGGTGTGCCGCCTGGGGCCTTTGCCCCCCCCCCTGGATCTGTCCCTGATAGAGATGTGAGGTAAAACTTATATTTAATACCCCGTTTTTTTAAAACACATGTTTACTTCTATAGTTTCTTCGCCTAAATCCGACAAAGATGCTTTTGTAAGATTTACTGTGTTTATTTTTAAACCTAAAAATGATGGCCGGTGTTTACCACTGTTATGAAGCGTTATTTGAGGTATTTGGGGGTTGTAGTCGTAGATGCCTTTATTCTCCCTTTATAGGGGAGATAAACTCTGGCCCTAAGGTAATTGAACTTTGGTAGCGTGCCTTAGGCTATGACCGAACTAATGAGGCGTACCGACTGAGTATGTTCGAGAGGCTAAAAATAGATCGTAGAGAGTTCGTCTAAAATACAATACTTTTATTCATTTACCATATAACAAAATCGGATATATTCTTGCTACTGGGACTGGCTGTCCCAAGTAGCCCACAAGTCTCAATAAAACAACAATAAAATATAAATAAGATACTTAGACACTTACGATTATAAGACAAAGTCCAAGATATTTCTAATGAGAAAACAAACGGGCAGAGGTTCACCCGGCAAGTCAAAAGTCTGCCTTCAGTCCCAAAAATTGGGGTATATATTTGAAAAACCTAACCATGTCCTTACGGTAAATTGACGCATTTAGCCAGGAACTTGGTTATTGAGCAAGTTCCCTCCATCCCACACATTCCACGATTTGTATCCTTATCTTAAAAAGTGGTATTTTGAAACTTTGTTTGTTGCGTCTTAATATATTTTTACCCAATTAATAATTAACTAAATTAGAAAGCTTTACCACAATACTCCCCATTTAAAGAAGAATTGTCCCAATTCTCAATATTTTACTTTTAAAACAACTTAATTTCGTCTAAAACTATTATGCTGCCATCTTTGGGTCATTATGTGCATATACCCTCAATGGGCTTCCTTAGGGTCATGTTTATGGTCCAATATTGGCCATGTTCTTTTTTTGTCGAAGGATTTCAATTTGAAATTCATCCTTGTTTCTCTTTCTCTGTCTCTAGGATTGACAATTGCTCTTTTACCCTCTTCATATGCATCTTCTGTTTTTACCTGACCCCAAGCGGCTAAACATAATATTAGTGGTTTTGCTTAAATTAGATTTATATTAGAAAAGTTTTATGAATTTTTTTTTGTTTAAATTCAATTCCCATTAATAATTTAATTTATCTGTGTGATGTGGTTGATATTTCGTGGTTAATATTACCGTGTGGTTGATATTTCCGTTTATATTTCGTTTTAGAAATGCCTTGGGTAAATTACATATAACAATTTGTTTTGTAACCACAGATTTATTTAAACACAACACTTTACATTTTCTTCACATTTTACATTAACTTAATGAATGTTTAGGCTATAAGCCATTTACTTATACATCTTAAGCATTGAAAATTACTGATTTAGCTTCACTTTCAGTCAATAAATTAGCAGTAAATTCTCACTTATTATTGGATTCTGTTGACGTTGATTTCAGACAAGGTAAACGTTTCGGTCCTGGATAGAAAGATTATCTTGGGCTATGCTAACTACAAGCTCTTGCAATGCACCAGAAATTGGTTGATATTAGCATCATACATGAACCAAACTTGGCTGAAGTTGCATCCAAATTTGGTTGGTATCGGCAAAATTTAACCAAAAATAGGTTGTAAAAAAAAAAATTAGGTCTGTGATCTAAAGAAAAAAATTGGTATCAGCATACAAACAAAGCATTAACGTTTGTATACATAAGGAAAAAAAATCATACACTAATATCTACAAATAATTTTTTTTTCGTTAAGTAAGAGGCTAATTATTTTCTTACTCGTTTTCTAAACACAATGTGCCGCTAAAATAAAAACATTCCGTTTCTGGTTTATTTTAACTGTATTATATTCTTTACATATTAAAAATTAGCATTAATTATTAAACACTTAAAATACCATATTAAACACTCATATTTTCGTATATATCAATACATTCGAAAGTTAATTATTTTTAATTACTTTCTCCACTTTTTTTTAATCACTCCAAAAATAATATCCCGCTTAGATTGAAACATTATATTCCTTGCTGGATTATTCTTTCAAACTTAAATACTAACTGATTATTTTACTTATAACTGATTATTTATAAATTATTAATACTTTGACTCGAGGTCAAACATTTACATATAACATTACATCACTAGTTAAAATTTAAAGTAAATTAAAAACATAGTATATACACAAGCATTGTGTAATAAACTTACACAAGCATTGTTTAAGTAGCAAAACTTAGATACACCATTTACCAAAAAATACATTTGGTTAAAGTTTTAAAAGTTATTTTAAAACACTACATAGTAATTTAAATATACACAAAGCATTTTTTTTTCAAAGTGAATTTCTCAAAAAGGAACACTAAAATGTGTTATAACTCTTTTTTTCAACTAACAAAACGCTCAAAATACTAATTTAATTACAATCAAAATTATTACTACTGTCATAGCAAAGAACTCGCTTCACTATTTATCGTACTCTTTTATTTTCATATTTATGCACTCGTAGTGCCAACCGTTGTCTGCGGTTGCAGATAAAAGTTCTTTTTTTTTTGAAATTCATTCATTTCTTTGCGAGAGATTATGGTTTCGTGCAGACACGGGTTCTTACATCCTTCCCTCTGGGGTTTGATGTTTCCTATAATACCTATATTTAAAAACATATATAATCAATCCCATAATCATTAAAGCAGTTATGAAATATCCCCAAGTTCAGGCTAATAGCCTTTATAATAAGTGGTTCTTTCCACTTCCGGCTAGGTAAGTCTTTTTTTCCGGGGAGCGATTTACTGTTCATTTCTTAGTAACACGAGTTTGCAAATATAATTACAGTTCTATGCGCTATGATGCGCAAAAAAAAATCACACTAAGTCTATGCGCTACGGGCTACGTGTGCTCATTAAAGCAGTTACGTGTGCTCAAGGGTTGTCAAAAACCCAAGACAAGTTTTTTTTGCATAATACTAGTTTAACTGTAGTAATTCACATATTCAAGGTTTATTCTTTTCTAAAAGAATATATATCTTTTTTTCAAAATTATATTCAACAATAGCTAAATTTGTAGCTTGAAAATCAGTTTGAAAAAGCTTGAGATGGAATTTTCTGAATTTTTACCTTCTTGTTTTGCCCTCACCTCAGTAATGTCTATTTGGTGCTTGATCACCATAAAAAGCGTCTGGTAGGTTCAACAGCAGTTTTCTTGTGATTCTGTTCATCTAATAGGTTTATTAAGAACACGAGACACAACAATATATTATGTATATCTACACTTTTTATTTGTAGCTAAAATCTTCCCATAGGCTCTTCCCTTTATTAAAAAGGTGGTTCTTTTCCAAGGAATATATCCTTATCTCCATATTTATTTTTTTACGTACGGTAGTTTTTTTTTTTAAGACATATAAGCGAACATAACTGTTTTCGCTTTAACTTCCCAACTTTAAGTTGTCTTGCCTTAAATTTCGACTTCAACTTGTGTTCATTTGTCAACCAATTTCTTTTACTTCACTTCCGTCTGGCTATTTTTTCAACTTGTACTTTTTTTTTACTTCAGTGAAGCCTAAGCGGTTTTTTCAAATCTTTGTCAGCTTTTTCAGTTCAATACGTCTTTTCTAAGCCTATATTTATATGTCTCCTGTTTTATTCAACAGCTTTTTACAAGTTTTTACGCCGATTGCCATTCTTCGGTCAATTTTATTTTCTCCTTGTTTTTAAGGGGGGGTGTCTATTGTCGCCACCTGTATTATTTTGAAATTATTTAAGTTTCTCCGTCCAAAAGTGTTTGTATTCTAAAGCACTGTATTTTCCAGTTGATTTTTAGAGCACTTTTAGTTAAGTTTTGCGCCGCATTTTCTAGCCCTGATTTGTTCATAAAAATGGCAATTTTTAAGATATACTGGTTGCAAATTTATTCTAGATTTAATTACGATCCTTTTTGCCAAGGAAAGAAAGAAAATAATCTCATTGGTAAGGCTGAATAGCTTTGAATGCGTTGTTCCATAGTCTGCGGTTTACTGATAAGCTTGAATTTGGGAGAATTACAAGAATGAATTTGCTCATTACTGCGAGTTTTTGCTGTTGTGAAAGGTTATATTTTAAATAAAAAGTGGATACGCTTAGTTTCTGTTAAAGGTTCGACGGCTCGGGATTTGGGTGTTTGGGTTGGCACAGGTGAAAACCAATTGTTTAAACTAGGGATCTCCTGTGCCAATTCATTTTCTCAGATCCAATATATCGCTAGAGTTAAAATTATTATCTTGAACAATGAACTGTGGTTTGCTTGTGACGATGGGGTTAATTTTTTGCTTATTTTTAATGGATTTTGTCCTTGGCTTTTACCTCCTGGTAAGTTTTTAGGTTATAATTTATTTTTATATTGCTTTTCGTTTCTTTACCTCATACTTTTTTTTTGCTTTATAAGCTTATTCTAAGTTTCGCTTAAATCTTTATAGCGCTTAATTACTGTCTTTATTTTTTATTTTATTTTTTTCCTTTTCATAGTGTAACTAATAATAAAAAAATTATTATATTATACTATAACTAATTTTAATAAGATTACAGCTAGCTTGTACGTGTCGCGATTCATGTAAACTCTCGCTGCCTTTCCCATTATAACTATTTTTAAATTTCTTCAAAATAATTTTTTTTCAAATTCGACTGAAAGTGTCACCTCAGAGAGTCAAAGGTCAGTAGATGCATTGCATGTACTTAACAACGAGAGGCCAGCCGTGGTTGAGCTCAACTCCAAATTTGCTAGCTTCCAATGACCCTATTTCAGTAAAATAACCTTCTTCGTTTTTTTTTTGTTTTTTTTATTATCCCCCCCTTCAAATATATATTTGAGGGAAAACTTGATGTTATCTATATACCGATTAAAAAGAAAATATAGATATTTCTTAGTGGCTTTTATACTCGTTTGATTTTTATTTTTATATTTATTTTTTATTTTTTTTTTTTTTTATTGTTGTATTCAAATATTAATCTGCTGGGTGCTGCGCTTGTTCTGCCTTTCTCCGTTTCCTGGTCCGAGTTCTGGACTCCAAATTTTGCTTTTCTTCTTTATAATATTCGCAAGTTTTTCCGTGGTTTCTATAGTGTGGCTTACAAGGCTCTGATTCCGGGTGCTGTTTGTGTTTGCCTCGTCAAATCTCTTTAATCTTTGTTTCTCTTGATGTTTGGCTTTTTTCATAAGTGTATTGGCGACTTGTGCAGCTGACAAAGGAACTTCTTGCTGCCCCTTTGGTTTCTTTACGGTTCTCCATAATTTTTTCTCATCAAAGAAGGTTTTCTTGACGAGGTCCAGGTTTAGTCTATATCGATTCTTCGTCGAAGAATTTTCTGTGTCACATTCTGTTAGCTCGCATCCGGTAAGAAGGCGTTTTGTTCCAAAAGCCATTTTTGTGCTACGACTGTAGGTGAGTCTAGCGTATGAAAATCAGATAAATCTTTGTTTCTTCCAATTTTTCTTCCTCTTTAGATTTAATCTCTGGTTTATTATGTCTTAAACCAGTAGGTTGTGTTTGAGGCTCTTCTATGTCGCTTTCGTCGCTTGTATCCGATGTATATTGAACTTTTCTTTTTTTTCTCTTGTTTGTTATGGAAAGTTTTGCAGCCAAGTCTGGGCTAAATATTCCTTCAGCTTCTCCCAACTGTTGTGGTCTTTTAAAAAGGTCATAAAATTCATATGGTCTTCTGATATATATTGGTGAGATCGTTTCTTCTATTTCTTCTTCTGAAAGTATAGGCTCTGTTTTCCACGGTTTGAAAAATATCCCTTTTTCATTCTATATGGTGTATTACTTCTTCCTTTTCCACTTATGCTGATGTTTTAGAACATATGTTAAGTTATTTGGTAGAATTTTTGTAATCCTATAAGTCCGTCCCATTTCGGTTTTAACTTTTTTGTTCCTTCCAGATTTGTTTTGTGAACATAACCAAATCTCCTAACAGTAACTCGTTTTATTTTTGCTTGTTCTGTCATATTTTTCTTTTTGTTCTGTTTTCGCATCATCCAGATTGTCTTTAACTTGTTCCATAGCTTTTTTCATTCGCATTACCATCTCTTGCTTATATTGGTCTAAGTTGTAATATATTTTGTCATTTTCTATTTCATTTAAACAAATTCTGGATGTCTTATGTGTTTCAAAAAATGGCGTTTCTTTTAAGGTACGTAAAAAAAGCCGTATTTATTGCAAAGACTACAAATGGTAAATGTTCGTCCCAATTTTCATTTTCCTCTCTTGCATGTATTCCCAGCATGTAAGCTATTTCCCTATGCTTACGTTCAACTTTCCCATTCGCTGCTGCAAGGTAAGACGAGGTAAACCGTCGTCTAACCCCCAGATATTCTGTAATTTCGTCTAATGATTTGGCTCTAAAACATGGCCCATTGTCGCTAAGTAAAACTCTAGGAAAACCCCGTGTTCCAAAAATAGACGATTGACCAAAACTTTCGCAATGGTTTTGTCTTTTTATCTTTAATTGGAAAAGCATATAAATATGAATTAAAAGGGTCTACTATGGTGAGTACACACCTGTTTCCTTTCCTGGAAACTGGTAAACTTCCCCTGATCCCCAAACGTCTATTGACATTATTTCTCCTACCCCTGAAGGGGTGGGGTATTGACCTAATTCAGTCCTAGGGGTCTTTGGTGGCGAACTTTTGTTTGGCGCACTCTTGGCAGCTTTGTATAAAAGCTTTTACTTTTGAGTACATTTTTGGAAAATAAAAATTCCCTTTCAGTATCCCCATAGTTTTTGCTTCTCCCCTGTGACAGCCAATCGTTGCATGTGCCATCTGTAAAACTTCTCCTTCCAGAGATTTTGGAATCACTGGAATAATTTTAAGTCATTTTTTCTATATTCTTGCGATGGTCTATGGTATCTTACTAGAAGATTTTTACTTTCGTCCAGATCAAAATTATCTAGGTCCTTTAAAAAATGTTTAAAGTGCTCTGGCAGTTCCGTTCCTTTTGATAAAAAGGATTTCATTGCTAGACAAAAATCATCTTTATTTTGATGCTTTGAAATATTTTCATTAGAAAGTATTTCTCCCCCTTCCAGTTCGTTCTGGATGGTTGCTATCACATTTTCCTTCTTATCTGGATCTCGTGATAAATAGTCTGGTAAAATATTTGTACGGCCGATTATATATATTGGAGTATATGAATATGCTTGCAGACGCAGTATCCACCGTGTCAGCGCGGGCTGAAGTATTTTGCATCGTATGTAGCCAAACTAATGATTTTTTGGTGCTACTCTTAAAATAAATTTTTTTCGCAAGTAAAAATTGTTGAAAATATTCTGTAAATACTAGTAACTGCTAAACACTCCCTTTCAACTGTCGAGTATTTTTTTCTGCTTCCGTCAGTGACCTACTGGCGTATTGAACTATTGATTCTACTCCTTCAGAATTAATGTTTAATAATATGGCCCCTACACCGTACCCCGAAGCATCTGTTTGCAAACAGAAGTCTTGTGACAAATCTGGTAATTTAAGTATTGGTGCCAGTAATAGTTGCCTTTTTATTTCATTTAGCGCTTGTTTTGCGTCCTCTGGGCATTCGAATTTACCTGATTTCTTTAAAAGGTTCGTCAAAGGTTGTGCTATTGTGCATAATTTTTAATATATCGTCTGAAATAGCTTAATAGCCCACAAACTGATCTGCAGCTTTTTTGATCTTTAGGAGGCTGTAAATTTTCGATGACTGTAAATTTTTCTGGACTTGGTGAAATAGTACCTGGTTTATCAGGTGTCCAAGAAATACTAATTTTGGTACCACTATTTTTAACTTTTCTGGTTTTAATTTTAAGCCAGCTTTTTCCAAACTTTTCCAGTATTTTTCTAAGTCTGATCAAGTGGTCTTCCAAGTTTTCATTAAACAGAATTAAATCATCTAAATAAGCCAAGGTATCTTTTTTCCTTCCTGGTTCGATATCTTTTTAACACCAAATTCATTAGCCTACTGAAATAATTTGGACTAAATGATAAGCCAAATGGCATCCGTTCAAATGTGAATGTTTCTCCCATCGTCTAAGATTACTGTAGCTTTATGCTTAGTTTCTGCATCTAAAGTGATTTGCCAATATCCTGCTATTAAATCAAAACTAGTGTATATATTTGAACCCCCTAACGCATCTAAAATCGAATCAATTCTTGGTAACTTCATTACATCTTTAACCGTGACGGCGTTTAGTGCTCTAAAGTCTATACATAATCTCCAGGTACCATTTTTTTTTCTGACTATCACTAATGGAAAGCACCAATCACTAATTCTTTCTTTAATTATACCCTGATCTTCCATTTCTTTTATTTGGCTTTCTAGCCATGGCTTTAAATGATAAGGTGTTTTATACGGTGACTTTATGATTGGAGGGCCCTCTGTTGATATCTTGTGCGTGATTAAGTGAGTTAATCCGTAATCTGATTTGTGTCTTGCAAAAGTCCATTTAAAATCCCAAAGAATATTTTCCTCCCTAGTTTTAACGTTTTCCGGTAAATGTTTTAAATCAAATTGTTGCAAAAAATTCGTTTCGTCATTCCATACTCTTCTTGTGGTTGCGGTTTTAATGAGGATAAATGTTCGTGGCTAGAAGTGAAGTTTACGCTTGATTCTGTGACTGTTTAGAGTATTTTATTTCTGAATTCGAAATCTTTTCTACTGATCCAAGTTCTACCTGGTTCAGTTTTATTTTATCATTACTTAGATTTGATAGTTTTAAGTATGTTATACCATTTTCAATTTTTATAACTTGATTTTCCACGAAAATCATTGGGTATTCTTTTATGGTGTACCCCCTATCACGGCATTCATCGTTTTAAACCTTTCCATCTTTTTCATTTAATGTAGCTAGGACTTGAGCTGTCGTTCCCCCTTCCTATTGTGATTTTTCCGCTTATTTTTTGGTTATAATTCGAATCTTCACTTTCTTTATTTGTTGTTACGCTATTTGCCTATTACTTTCATTTGCCTGGTTTATTGTGATTGTATTGGATATGGGTTTCCCATACAATCCCATATTTTCTGATGGCATCTACTCCTAGAATACAAGGAAATGGTAGCTGCTTGCATATTATACTGTTACTGTTATTTCTTTATCCCCTGCAGTAAATTTTAGTGGATATTCTCCTAAAATTGTCAGCTTGTGCCCTGTCACTGATGTTAGGGTATTTTGGCATCTGCTTACTCGATTTTTGACACTAGGAGGACAACCTATTAAAAACTTCCTCTCGAATTAATGATTTAGATGCCACCTGTATCTAGTAAACATGGTAAATTTTGAAAACACTCAATTTTAAAACAACGCAGAATCGGTAGATTATTATTATTCGCATTTGTATCACAACATTCTAAACTATATAGGGGTCTTTCTAAGGAAACAGCTCTGTCGACCCTTACAGGCTGGTTTCTCCGTTTAAATGCCAACTGTTTGGCCAAAAATTTCTGGATTATCCCAGTTTTCTTCAGCGCTGCTACTTTGACCCTGGGTATTATAGCCGTTTGCCTTCTAGGCCTGAATTCAGGAATATTATTAGGTGTTGCCAGGTTATTTGTTCCCTGCCTTTCTAAATTTCTGTCCCCTCTAAATTTCTTTTCTGTCCCTGTCCCCTTCTAAATTCTTTCCCTGTCCCCTTCTAAATTTCTGTTCCCTGCCTTTCTAAATTTCTGTCTGAACTGGTGTTTTGTTTGTACGCCTGGCCTTCTTGGGTATTTTATGCCAGCAATCTGCCGCATAGTGATTTGTTTGCCACAATTGTAGCAATTGAATCTTTCCTATATGCTTTGTACTTTGCCCTTCCTCATGGGGTCTTTATCTATTTCAATATATTCTTGACCTGCCACCATTTGCTCTATAATTTTCCTCAGGAGGAGGAAGGTGGGTGTGCCATAATACTTGGTATTCCAAGTCATTAAAGATCTAATACCATGGGATTGGTCGTCAAATGGGGAGGGGTCAGTCCATGGTGGGAAGGATTGGCCTTCCTCGTGCCTTTTTGGTTCATGATTCGGCTCCTCAAAGTTTCATCCTCTTCTGTCCCCTTTCATATTTTTACTTTCTTGGGCTCCTGTGTTATTTATTGGACATTTGGTCAAACTTTTTCATAGCCTCGTCAATTATACCTCTGTTTCGACTAGTATTAAAGCCTGCTCTAAATTTCAGGTTTCCCGCGATAATATTAGTCTTAATAACTTTTTTGGTGACCCTTGGGTAAAAGTATGTAGTTGTACTTTTGTACTGTCTCGTCATTTCCGCCTTTTTCTAATTTTAAACACACGGATCTACAAATTTTGTCTGCATATTCCCTGATACTAGTTGAGGTATCGAATGGACTACCTCTGCTCTTAGCCTCTCGGAGATGCTTGTCTCAATGAATCTTGTTTTAAAAGATTCAATTAGAGAACTGATGTCCTTGGGCTCTTTTTCCTTAATTGCCTCAAAATGTTTAAGGGCGCTTCCCTTAATCTGGCTGCAACGCATTGCTCTTTGACCTTATCCTCAAATAATTCAGTTAGTTCGTCGAAAATTTTTAATTTTTCGATAAACTCATCTACATCTGAATTTCCCGCGTATTCTGGTATAATTTTTGGAATTTCAAGTACTGTTGATAGGGAAGTCATTTTTTTCCTCTGGTAATGCCATTTTATTTCAATCTACTATTTGTATTTAGCCTTCTCGACCCAGTTTTTCTAGCGACCACCAGTTGTTATGAAGCTTTATCTGTGGTATTTGGGGTTGTAGTCGTAGATGCCTTTATTCTCCCTTTATAGGGGAGATACACTCTGGCCCTAAGGTAATTGAACTTTGGTAGCGTGCCTTAGGCTATGACCGAACTAATGAGGCGTACCGACTGAGTATTTTCGAGAGGCTAAAAATAGATCGTAGAGAGTTTCGTCTAAAATACAATACTTTTATTCATTTACCATATAATAAAATCGGATATATTCTGGATACTGGGACTGGCTGTCCCAAGTAGCTCACAAGTCTCAATAAAACAACAATAAAATATAAATAAGATACTTAGACACTTACGATTATAAGACAAAGTCCAAGGTATTTCTAATGAGAAAACAAACGGGCAGAGGTTCACCCGGCAAGTCAAAAAGTCTGCCTTCAGTCTCAAAAAATCGGGGTATATATATGAAAAACCTAACCACGTCCTTCCGGTAAATTGACGCATTTAGCCAGGAACTTGGCTATTGAGCAAGTTCCCTCCATCCCACACATTCCACGATTTGTATCCTTATCTTAAAAAGTGGTATTTTGAAACTTTGTTTTTGCGTCCTTAATATATTTTTTACCCAATTAATAAATATACTAAATTAGAAAGCTTTACCACACCACCCCCCGTAAAAATGGTCGATTGACCACGTAATGTTCATGCAAGTAAAAAAAAACATGAAAGATTCTTCGTTGAATGTTTTAGGGATTCGAGGATAGAACTAGCAGTGGGTTTCAAGTTCGTAAACAGTAATGAAATTTGATCGTCGACATTACTTTCTCAACCAATTCATTATAATTGGACTAATAAACAAGAGAATCTCAGGAAAATAGGGCATGCAGGACAGTCACAAAACGGAAAACCCAGCATACCTTTGATAGCCCTTGTACCTGTACCTATGCAAACGGCAGAAAGCCCTTTCGAAGAATCATTCGAAAGCAATACAAAAGTCTGTTTGAAAAAATTTCTCGTCGTAAATTGCTCAAAATCAAGAAATTTAGAGCTAAAAACACGTTTATTTATTAAATTATTAGTCACATCCCTGATTGTGAAAATCCCTTTAATATAGTTTAAGCTTGGGAGCGTGCACTGATGATTTTTTAATTTTTCCAACTGCTTCTATCACGGGGAATATATGATTTCACCATTACTTCAAGAATATAGCATTACATACGAAGAAAGAAAGACATCCTAAAAATACAAAAAAATGAACATTTAAATGTTGAAATTCTAGTAAATAGGCAGGAAATAGAAATGACATTATTCCTAGAACCCAAAAACTAAACATAAGAACCCAAGAATGAACAGGAACTTCAATATCAAACCAAATCAATGGTATAAAACTAAAGTACCAAAGGAAGTATTGCGCGGTAACAACCTTATTCAAAGTGACAAAAGATAAACAATGACAAACATGCCAAATTCGAACTTACCTGGTTTGAATATCTGTGCGTAAAAAGATTATGCAAAAGCTCTGGGCAATGAATGGTATGTACCCCAGGACTGAAATATTTTCAAAATGATAGAAAATATACCAGAAAACTGAAAAATTGTGTTTTGGATCTTGCCGATATACATGATAAAAATATGTTTCCTCTAAGAACTCCCATCCATAAGAATTATAATAGGAAGCAGTGAATGAGAGAAAAGTGACAATAGTCATTAGCAGAAACTTTGATTGCCTTCTATTCACTGTTAAAATACTATTTCCTAGCACAAAGTATATTAGAGGAGAATAAGTGAGAGGATATATCTTAAAGTGGATAGCCAGCCATGGAAAAAGCCAGCTAACAAATACTCCTCTCGCTTCAAAAAGTACACACTACACAGCACTAAAAAACGATAACAGATTCAGAGCTTCCTCTGGTGGATATAGCTATAACCACAGGATTGTAAAGCCACATTAACGCACTGATTAGCCGATATTCTGGATACCTCACGGATTTAGAAATAAGCCATGAAATTACTATGTCAAATATAACAAATATAATCTTTCCACATGCATTACTTATATACACATTGGCTGTTAGGATTTGTGAAAGCAAGGGGGTATATCGATAAGTCTCCTGTTTGTATGGTGACTCTCCCATTGTAATGTACTTGGCTGCACCTGTGTAAATAACATAATCAATATCCGTATACTTTGGTTCAATATAAATATCATGGATATAGCTCCATAATATGAGGAGAATGCGCACTAAAAGCCCATAAAATAAATGGATGAGTAACTGATCCTGCTTAAGAAGGCGCTCTACCATTTTTGACATCTTTTTTTCTCCAGATAAAAAAGAAGCTTTTACTCAGTTATTACTTCTTATATGAAGTAATAAGTGAAACTAATTACACATTTTCTGGTATTTATCCAGTTTTTATTAGAAAATTAAAACTATTGCTCAGATACCATAATTATTTTTGCAGTTTACATAATAACTTTGGCGATCCTGAACTGAGAACTAAAAATTAAAAAATGTTCTCGGAAATGTTTGACCCAGGTTGACGAAAATGTTTTTTCGTCAACTTGCAACTTCTCAAAAAAAATTATTGTAGAATTTGATTAATTTGCTCGATATGTTTCTATTCTGTTTCTTACGAGAAAAAATCAATCCCTTTGTATCTTTTCAACATATTGTAAACAATACCTGGTTTATGTGATTTCTAAGATACAAATCATTACTCCTGTATTTGTTTCTTTGTTTCCAAGAATAGGTGATTTGATATAATTATGACTATTCTCTTCATTAGCTCTGTATTTTATGTTTCTCCGGATTGATACAGCCTAGATAGTATTCAGGCGATAAGCCCATCATTTTCGTTCGTCCTTCATATGTTCTGATAATAATTTAATGTAAATTTTGACGATACTCTTCATTATCTCTATGATTGATATTTCTCCAGATTTATGTACAGTTGATAGTATTCAAGCGATAAGTCTCATCATTTCTGAATTTGATCTAAGAAAAAAGTAACCGCAATTAGCTGGATTACTCTTGTAGCCAACCCCTCTTGCCCAAATATTTTAGGAATTAATTTTGAATCAATATTATTAAAGCTTTTTCCGTAATAAAGATTTGATTTTCCATAACATGAGTAGGAAAAAACTAGAAATTTCTTTTAATTTTTCAAAATCTAAGCAGGTACTCTCCTCCCCCACCCCCTCTAATCTGGGCCACCGAGAAAGTATCTTCTCAGATTGGAAGTTTTTGGAGCCAGTTTTCTTTTAAGATTATTCCAGTAGTTCTTATCAATTTGCCAAAATATACTGGAGGAGTACGTTTTTTTAGTTCTAGCATAACACCATAAACCGGAACATCGTAGAGAGTTGTTCAATAGCTCATTTTAAAGGAAATTAATTGGGTTAAAAATATTTAGTAACTAAAATAAATTATTTCTAAAAGAGAATAAATTTTTCCACCAAAAACTGCATTTTTGATGTCTTTTCATGCTGCAGTCTTTTCAAAGATATTTGATTTTTGTACATAAATCATAATCGTGTACCAGAGGTAAGATTTGAACCTACGCCTCCTAAGAGACTGGTGGCTAACACCAGCGCCTTGTACCACTCGGCCAGGCTGCCTCTCATAACTATATATGTGAATCTGGGTTTGCAGCAGTAGCTAACAACCTAGTAAAAGACGATCAGTCCAATGCTAAGAAACTTATAAAAACCCAGAACTCCTAAACATAGTGTCAGATCTAAACAAAAGTACATCATTTGAACCACCTTGTCTGAAACCCTACAAGATAAATAATAAATTTCGTCATAGTTTTCATTAGAGCTATGACGTGAATAGAAAAACACGACATTATGTTGTTGTTTTTCCAGGTTGCAGCGGTAGCTAGCACCTAGTAAGAGACGATAACGTCCAATGTTAAGAAATATAAAAACCCCTAACTCCTAACAAAGGAGTCAGATCAAACAAAAAGTACACCATTAGACCGCCTTGTCCGAAACCCCTGTATAGTAAAATTTCTGTCCCTTGGCTTGAACAGCAAGGGAAATATATTGGCTTGAAAATCAAGAAAAGTGGCAGCTACTACAACATTCTGCCTAAACGGGATATTTTTTTTCTCTCTTTTCTTTGTTTCCAGAGATAGCTTGGCACTGGAACATCATAGAGAGTTGTTCAATGGCTCATTTTAAAGAAAATTAATTGGGTTAAAAATATTTTGTAACTAAAATAAATTATTTCTAAAAGAGAATAATTACAGTAAAGAACGAACCTCCAGCCCATAGTAACTAAAATAAGATTATAATTAATATTAAAGATAGATCAATGATGTCATAAGCGTAGGTTTTAGCTAGGTCGTCTCTTACTATTCCAATTAAGAAAAAGCCATAGGTTTTTTTCTGTTTGTAATACTTCGTGGTAAAGTTATATGATGAGACGTGTTTGTCTTTTACTTTCAGAAAGTTTTTGATACAAGACATAAATGAAAATAATAATTACAATAAATAAATAACGTAGCCAGGATTCGTACCTGGAGCCTCCGTATATAATAAAGAACTACCTCTTGCCTCTGCTAAATTTATAGGCCACTTAATTATAGTATAGGCTAGTACAGTTATATTTAAAGTCATATATTAAAAATTATAATAAAGATTACATTTATATTAAAGGACGATCATTAGCAAAGCACACCATTGTATATATCTGACTGAGTTAGCTGTGGAGTTTACATTATCAATAGTATATGGATTCTATAGTACTGCTGGGCCCAGCACTAGGCACGTGGCAGGCTTCTTTATATAGATTCTATATATATGGATTCTGATGGTCACTTGTCTTCTACCGCAGGCAATTTGTTGTCTTTTCATAGTGCAATCTTTTCAAAGATATTTGATTATTAAATCAAGTGCGATTCTAACAACAACATCTACTATGCTCCAAAATTTGGTTTTATTTTGTAAGGTTTTAAATTGATGTAATACCTTGTTAAAATATATAAAAATATTTTTCCAAATACCAGTGATTTGCTCTTTACACTATTTAATATCTTTCAATAATGTGCCTTTTCAAATGCTGATCAAATGCATCATGCTGATTCCAGTGGTGAACTTTTTATCTCGATTTGACGCAATATTCAAGGGGTTTCAGGCTCCTTTCGAAATCACTATAAATTTCTTTTCGCAATAATTTTTATTTCTAAGATTAACCGAAACAATAGCTACCATTCCTGATTCAATGTCAAATGGCAATTTTTTTCTCACTATACAGTTTTTTTGAAAACACGTTTTTGAACTTTTGATTACTATGGGCTGTGGTTCGCTCTTTACTAGGTTGCAGCTGCCGCTGCAACTATGATGTGTTTACAATAAAACTTAATTGATTTTACTGGTGCTGTGTTACTTCTTTTCGTTATCACGAACTGTTTGAAGAGCAACAGTTGAAGAACGAACACCCCCCCCCCCATATATATATAAGGAATTAATTCTGTTTGTTTTAATTTTTAATATAGCTCTTTACTTTCACTTGAAAAAACCCTGTTTTTAATCTAATTTCTGACCGTTTTTCTATCATGCCACGAAATCCCCCACCCCTGTGTATAAAATTCCCCTTACAATTCTTCCTGTGAAAACCGCCCCCCTGGAAATCCTCCCCCCAATTTTCATATTTTTCCCAATAACAAATGCTGTGTGTAAACAATGTACAAATTACACAAGCATTACATACAACCTTTCCCCAGGACTGTGAGGGCCGTGTTATCCCCAGAGGCATAGTTATTGGACCTTTCAAATATGCTGAGCGAAAATGGCTGTTTGTAAAACTTTGATTTGTTTTTTTTGGGACAAACGGAGGGGGAATAGCTGCCCTCCAATCTATTTTATCACTTAAAACGGCTATAGAACTTTTGATTTCCGTTCAAATGAGTCTTCTCCCAACTTTGTAGGACCATTGATTTGATACGACTACCCCTGAGAAATAACAAAGAAATAAACTCGCGTTCGGGATCTTTCTTCTAGCCAAAAATACAAAATTCGACATTTTGTAATGTCCTGGGTTTTTTGTCAACATTTTCGACAAAAATGTCGACATTTTTGTAATGGAGATGGGTTCTATGATATGCTGAATCTGATGGTGTAAGTTTCATTAAAATCGCTTTATTTTTTGAGGATGCTTCCCTGTTTTTCGAAAATCAGGCAAATGTTCTCTGGCTCTTAGTATTTCATGGGTAACATTAAACTTAATGAATTTTTTCATGTTGGGAATTAAAATAAAAAGCTAATTCATTTGAAGTATTAGTTGTTATCAAAATTCTGTTTTTAGGAGTTTCGGTAACTATTGGGCCGAGTCGCTCCTTACTTACTGTTCGTTACCACGAATTGTTTGATAATAGAAGTTTGTCCTCAGCAAGAAAATCAACTTTAATTAGTCGATTTTTTATTTGTTAAACTAATTAAAATAGTTTAACTAATTAGTTAAACTAATTAAGGTTGTACTTATAGGAAATTTTTAGGGGCAGTTTGAACTAAGTGAAAACACAATGTGTGTATATGGTGACAAAAGGATGAACCAGCAATATCTCAGTGTTAAAAGGTTCTCATAGTGCCGGGTGCGACCCTCCAGCAATGGAGTGAAAGCTTTATAGGGGAGGGGGGCAAGACAATTTAAAAAATCCACGTTGTATTGATAGGACTGAAACAGATTCTGATATTTCTGTAATAATAATCACGTCCTGTATAGTACGCTGCGGAATAATACCTGTTGTATCGTTCATGGAGAGGTGTAAACTACAAAGATTTAAGATCTGAGCCCTCGCGAAAATAAAATTCTTCAAACTGCAGTTAAACAGTCAATTTAATAAAAGCATAGACATACTAACATTGTTTAATAAATCTCTGCACAAAAAGAAAAAGCCAATGTTTTTATTTGGGAGGAATCACAGCAGAAATCCATATAACGAATATATTATATACATATAACATATATTATTTATATAATATATATTATGTATCCAACATATATTATATACATACATATATATATATATATATATATATATATATATATATATATATAGTATATATATATATATATATATATATATATATATATATATATATATATATATATATATATAATATAATATATATATATATCTATATATATTATATATATATATATATATATATATATATATATATATATATAATATATATATATATATATATATATATATATATATATATATATCTATATATATATATATATATATATATATATATATATATAGATATATATATATATATATATATATATATATATATTATATATTATATATATACATTATATATATATTATATATTATATATATACTATTTTTATTAACGAGCAATAATTGTGTATGTATGTAAGTAAATTTTCTCGAAAACGGCAACATATTTTTTCAGGAAAATTGGCATTCTGAGATATTCTGGCCTAAGTCAAAAACGATCTAGATGGGTCAGAAGTTTAAGAAAATTCAATACGAGCCTTAATTTTAGGGGGAAAAAATTATGTGCATGACGTCATTTTTATATGCATCAGCATGGCAGTGACGTTGTCAAAGTTGTCACACTTAGTAGATTAATTGAAGATTTTCATGTATGGAGAAGTTTATCGTTGTTAGAAATCAGACTTGCGATAATAAACAAATATCTTTGAATAGGACCTTAGTATGAAAAGACATTAAATTGCGTAAAAAAACAAAAACTGGTAATTGCAAAGATATATGTATTTATTTTAACAAGGGATTGCAACAATTCAAAATCTTAAAAAGAAAACCAAAAGTTTGAAGCTTAGCATAAATTGTTGTTAGAAATTGAATTTGCTCTAATAATCAAATATCTTTGAAGAGAAAAAGCATGAAAAGACATTATATTGCGTAAAGAGCAAAAACTGGTAGTTGCAAAATGTTTGCATATATCAAACAGATCGTGGTAACGAACTGCATAGTAAGAGTGACCCGGCTCAACAGTAACCGAAACTCTAAAAACGGAATTTTGATACCAAGTTTTTAACAAGCGATTACAACAATTCAAAAACCATAAAAAACTAAAAGTTTGAAAGCTTAGTAAATAGAGTGGTTAGAAATCGAACTTGCTTTAATAATCACAACTGTTTCGTTGAGTTTGGCAGTAAAAGAACAGCTCTTTGATCTTTATTACAGTGACTTTTTGAAAGCTACATTTGAACAAGACAGTTCATTTACAAGATTCTGAGTAAGTGTAAAAGGCGACTCACCGATATTGTTTGAAAAAAACCATGAAAATCCTAGTCCATTTGCAACTACTATTAATAGGCCCGTTTTTTAGCACTAAGATTTTACATCTAAGATCTTACATCTTTCTGCAAAGATTATCGTTTTTTAACATCATCTTTGTTCTAAGATCTTACAGCTCACTGATGTTAGCAAAAAGTGTGAAGACTGCCACTGTTTTGCCATATAGAACAATGATGAGAAAACTTTGATGATCTTCTCATCATTGTTCTCAGACCGCTGATCAGAGCAGAATGATGAAAGACGTTTGCACAAAAATGACCAAAGATGTAAGATCTTTGTTCAAAGATTTCACTTTTAAGCGTTTTCTGATAAAAGATGTAAGATCTTAGCACATTGATGAGTGAAAAAAACGCCCCCTAAAGTGAAACAGGAGTTTCTGCCCCCTAGCATCAATGAAGTGCAAGCACCACCGTGGTGAATATCTTCGCTGTCAGCAAAGATACCTAAGTACGTTTGCCTGGCATCTAACGTAAAAGAAGAGACTATATGTCAGCAGGAGAATTGAGAGTATCTTTATCAAATATTTCTTTTGTTCACTGAACTTGTGATGGAAAAAAAGCAAGTCCACTCATCACATTAAAGTCACCAATTAATTGAAACCTTTTATCATAAATAAATTTTATTTGTAATGTGAGCATCAGTAGTTGGCTTATATATATTATTTGTTTTTAACTTTTTGGTATTCTAAACATGACTATTAAAACAAATTTTATTACAGGGGCTTATGTTTGGGGTTGACCAAAGTCTGGTTGGTGCAGACTGAAAAGTTTGAGAACCTCTGTCTTAGAGTATTAAGTTGAAACTTTTAGCACATGTTGAGGGGATGTTGAAGTAACTAAAATGCACT